>JABUQX010082058.1:0-15000 GCA_015478945.1 Trachelipus rathkii
CTCCGTTCATTCCATTCCTCTCCTCTCTTTCCTCCTCCTCCTCTCCTCCTCGTCTTCTTTTCTTGGATGTTTGTTCAGTGCTGTCAGTCATCTTTGGTGGTTGTAAGTGCTGGTTGTGGGGAATGGATAGATCTCAGGATCGTCTTGTTTGTTATAGTCCCCACTTTATGGTATGCTGTATCACTGTTGTTTGGCTTGGCTAAACAAATATAAGTAGTGCAGGATGAGAGCTTAAAATTTGCATGGCTTATAAGAAAAAAATTTTAGACTAGTGAACTTATCAACTGATATATATATATATATATATATATATATATATATATATATATATATATATATATATATATATATATATATATATATATATATATATATATATATATATATATATATATTATATATATATATATATATATATATATATATATATATATATATATATATATTCTTTCCTTTCTTTCAGGGCTTTATTCCATTTATATTTTTCATTCTGATATTCATAACTAATACAAGTGTTATTTCAAAATGTCAGAAACTCGTATATGCTTTGAGAAATGATAGCCTACTTCAGTGTATCTAATAGGCAACTATTCACAATAAATTATAGGAGGAAACCTTCCCTCCATTAGACAAGTTTTACGAGTTCTTTTCTTCAGCCTTTTTGAAGTGAAACTAACACTTTGACAGAATGCAAAACTAGTCATTGATGAAGTTAATATTTTTTGGAATAAAGCTTGTATTTCAACTTGAGATGCAACTTTTTTGATATTACTCATGGAAACGCTCTTACATTGATAAAGCTGAAGGAAGATAAACAATTCTTAATAAATCAAAGGAAAGAAGGTAGACAAGGATTTATGCATGGTATAGATTTCAATTTAACAACAAAGGAAAAGAGAATTGAAGAATGGGAAGAAAGGAAATTGTTACAGATTGAGTAAAATCATCAAGTTCTAGAATTTACAGGTGAGTGTTAACAATAATGTTCTTTTAGCTGCTTTCAACTATTCAAAGTATTCATTGTACTTACTAACTTTAAAAACCTGAAAATTATTAATAATTTTATATCTATAATATATTTCATTTACAAGTTATTGAAACACTTATAAAATTTACAGGGGAAGCAGCTGCTTATGATTTCAGCCCATTGTCAAACAGTAGTTCATCACACACTACCTCCACCTCTGACAAAGAGGTAGACTTTGAGCAACCTAGACCATCATCATCAAGGAAAGTAAGGTTAGAGGGTACACAAAACATAATTACTGAAAAAATTGTTGCTCCTTTCGATAAATGTAAGGTAAGTCATAGGGATTATGTTCATAATTTATCGGCAATAGCGGAAGTCCTTGGACATGATGTTCATTCCATATCCATGTCGCTCAACGATACAACAGTGTAGACAAACTTTATGCAAGAAAATGGCAGAGAAACTGATGCAACATTTTCAAAATTTGGATTTTAAAACTGCCGTTTCCACGATTGGATGGGAAACTATTACCCAAATTAACTGGCAGTGAAAAAGAGGACAGACTAGCAATACTGTAAATCTTACAGGCGGAGATGCAGAACAGTTGTTAGGCATTCTAGTCAAACATTTCGTCAGGTAAAGAACAAGCAACTGCAGTTTATCAATCGCTATTAAAATCAACCAAATAAATCTTAAAGCTGCGATGGAAGTCAAGCTCATTAATGAAATTTTGAAGCCAAAAGCTTGGGATATTCTTCACTTTATAGATCAGGTAATGAAAACACAATTGCTTCGAGATGATTATAAAGATCTATTAGTTCTTGCTCAACTATTCCTTGGAAGAAGAGGACATGAATTTAAGGTTAGAGCCCCTGGAGCATTCCATCATGCATGATGGATGGCAAATGACATATACTGCTTAAAGATATTTTTATACAGGGAAGAATTTATGTTAATAGTCAGAGAGAGAAATAGCATTTCTGAGTTATGTTTATTTTTAGTGAAACCATGTTAATGCCTCCATAACAACACCCTATGCACATAAAGCTCCAAATCATGATCTTTTGTTTGTTAAAAAGTTAGTTCTTTACAAGAATACAAATGGTGAAATATCTGAGGCTGTACTTTCCAAAATCAAGAACCATATGTGGTATCTAAATACAGAAATTTCTGTTTTAGCTTTTTTCGACAGTGAAATATCAGTTAATGAAAAAAAAGAACAAGTTGCAAGCTTTAAATTATCACAGGATTTTGGCAGAAGCAAATTGGAAACTAAACAATAAAAGAATCTGCTCTATTGTAAACATAGAACTGCATGACTTTATTTCAAGACAAACAATTAGATGTTTTTGAACAATTCAATCTACCTTCAGGTATTCTTAAAAATTACTTACAAACATGGGAAACAAATATAAAATACAATGTTTTCAATTTGCAAATAAATTAAAAGTCGTAGACATTACTGCTGAAAGAGAAGTTAAATTAATACAAGAATATAATAATAAACTAACCAAAACTGAGGAATAAAGAAACTACATTTTTACAGTTGTCAGTGTGTACTGTAAATGTTTCCCAAATATTAATAAAGAAACTATAGCTACAGATCTCTTTAATTAATTATATATAATCAAAAGATAAACAAATAATATGAAATTTGATGATAATGTCAAGTCCAAATTTAATTTGTTTCAAATAAATAAGATTTTCCATTCTGGATGATTTTTTTGATTTTGAACCCATGTGCGGCAATACTTAACCTTCAACAAATTAAATAATATTAAATAATATTGGAAATACTGTGTTTTCTTTTCAATAGGAGCTATTTTGATTGGTGATACCAAAGAAATTTTAAATTCTTAAAAATTGGGCCACCCTAATATATTATATATATATATAATATTATATATATATATTATATATATATATATATATATATATATATATATATATAAAAATGAAATATATATAATATATAAATATATATATATATATAATATATATTATATAACTAATTTAGGGATGTACGATAGTATCTGGTATCGGTACAGTACGTAGTATTCGGCTTTTTTGATGGTATCAGTATCGGTTAAAATGGCCGATACTTAGCCATACTTCTTTCTTTTTGGGTGAAAAATTATGAGAAACTTTTAGATTCAATAATAAATCTAGTTCGATATAGATAGCTAGTACTAAGTTATGTTTTTTTTTTCCTCGATTTAATTTTTAACTTAGATTTTTAGCGTTTCTCCAACTTGGTCTTTAGCGCAAAATTTACCTATTTGGACAGCCATTATTATAATTTAATACAGATTTACTATTTTTTTAGTTGGATCATAGTATTTTTTTTTTTTTACGGCAATTTCGTGAGAGCGTGTGAGTTGCCTGTAAGTGTTTTTAAACTTTATTGGATTATTCATATTTTAGGATATTTTGGTGTTACAATAGGGTTTACCGTTTAAAATTTTCAGGGTTTTAAGCGTATGCAATAAAATTTTCCTCATTTCTCCTTTGGTTTTTGTCTATTTTTTGCGTGTGCGTGTGCGTGTATGATAGCAGATTTGCACAGGCGTGGCTTTCTTTTGACTTTACCAACATCAATGGCTTGCACTCTAACTCTGCATCCATGGAATACTACCTCTCTAACTCTAAACCTAATTTTATGCTCTTGTCTGAGACCCAGATGGCTAAGAATTCATCCTTCAACTCGTTTAATATATCCAACTATAACTTATTTTATAATTTTCGTTAGAAGGGTGGAGTATGTGCCTTTGTAAATATAAACATTCCTATAACACGTCTCGAGAATCTCGAATCTCCTAACTTCGATGTTCTGGGGCTTAATAATCTTTCTTCCTTCTACTACAATATTCTTAAGCTTCTGCTACTGTTCTCCTAACAGAACAGATTTTCAGGCCTTTTTTGATTACTTACTACTTCTCACGAGACTGTTTTATAATCTTTACTCTATTCAAATACTGAGGTCCTCTATTTAGGGGATTTCAATGGTACACAAAACTGAATTGTTGGGTTCCTCTCGTACTGATTTAGTTGGAGGAAGCCGAATCATCAGTATTCTCAAACGATCTGGAGCACTGAATTAATAACCTACCAGTCCAGTGGTTTCTCAAACTTTTTCGATTTGCGGCTCCCTTGACTAATGCAAGTTTGCCGAAGTCACCCTGTTGTTATGATTCTAAAGAGAATATATATATATAATATATATATATATATATATAGTATATATATATGTATTATATATATATATATATTTACTATTAATATTATATATATAATATATATATATATTATATTATATATATATATATATAATATATAAATATTAATATATATATTATATATATATATATATTTATATATATATATATATATACGGTATATATATACTATATTATATAACTATATATTATATTATATTATATATATTATATATATAATATATTATTATATATATATATATATATATATATATATATATATATATTATATATATATATATATATATATATATATATATATATATATTAAATTTTGAAAATTTTCTTTCACTTAATAATAATTATATTGACAACATTCACTCGTCACAATCTCTTTTACTACTAAAACCACGTGAACCCGAAAAAGTTTTATGTAGAATCAGAACGTGTCGATAACGTAAAAAAAACGTTCGAATTCGTTTGCCAATTTTTTAATTTTACATATATATCCGTTTTCTATAACACGGTTTTCTGTTAAAAAATAAAATAAGGATAACAACTAAAATCATGATTTAACAAAGTTGGAAAATTCAAAATCGATTAAAATTTTTAAATGAAAACTGAAATACAATTATGAAAATGTTCAAATCTTTTGCGTCACCCCTGAGGGGAAGCTGCGTCACCCAAAGGTGACGCGTCACACAGTTTGAGAACCACTGCCCTAAATACATTCCGGATCGTCCCAACCGATTCTTGAACACACTTGACCTATGTTTCATTACTATCCTTGTCATCTATAATACACCCTTCGCTCCTTATCTGGTAAAATCTGACCCAAACTTATAATCACTTATTTTAATACTTTCTCTCCAACATCTCCATCCCTATGCCCCATTGCGGTTTTTCTGGCACTTTGATCGGGCCGATTGGGGGCATTGCCGTTGCTTCTACGCTAACTATAATTGAATGTGACGCTTTGACTGCTTAGACACTTCAGAATTCTGCCGATAAATGTGGGAACTGTAAATTGTTAATGGATGAGCAGTTGCATTCCTTTTGGACTTAAATCTTTTTCTCCTCAAAATCCATGGTTCGATCGTTGCTTGTTTCCCTGTCCATTATAGGCTAGAGACATACTTAATCGGGTGTGGGATAAAATTCTCGTTCTCCTATCACTCTTGTCATTTTTCATTCAGCTAGAAATCGTTATGCAGGGATTAACTCTTCGACGAGCAAAGCGTACTTTGACTGGACGAAAACCCTCTGACTTACTTGTTCTCCTACTAACAAATCTTTCTGGCCTCCTGCCAAAAACATCTCAAACAACTTCTGTAAATCACCTTTCCTCTTCTTATCCGCTCTGATGATCTTTGTTAATCCTCCAACGGTAAAGGCCAATGATCTCTTTGGCCTCCTATTTTCCTCTAATTTCAACCTGGACGATTCTGGTATTCCTCTTCTCCTACTTCTCCTCTCAGGTGTCCTATTTCCCTTTACCTGTCATTTCATTTGATCGGGTGCATGAGCTCTTTGAATATCTATGAACGTTAGGAAGGCGGGTGGCCCGGATGGCAATTCCTACTCCGAGGTTGAGGAATGTGTGCTTCTGTGCTGCACCCCTACCCTCGTTCTAAAACTATATTCTCTAATTGCCTCAATACTAGTTTTACCTCAGTGTTGGAAGCGAGCGTGTGTCCAACCTATTCCGAAAAATGAAAGCTTTTCTGATCCTTCTAACTATCTTGCTATAGCTCTCAACTTGTATTCTTCCTAAGATCTTTGAAACCCTCTTCAACTCTCATTTCTTAGATCATCTCGAATCTCATTCACTTCTTTCTGAATTAACCAGTACGGCTTTTCGGTGCTCGAGATCTAGTGGCGATTATACTTTCCTATTTAACAGTTTATGGTTTCCGCCCTTAGGACTTACGGGAAGACTTGTTGTGGATGGCGCTTGACATTATCCAAAGCTATTTGACCCGGTAATGGTCACGCGTCACTTGCTCTCCAAAGCTCCTCCTCTTTGGGTTTCTTCTCTCTTTGCTTACTATGTCTAGCTTTCTTTCAAATCGCTCAATGTCGGCTGTTGTTGATGGGGCGACTTCTTTTTCTGTCAATAGTGGTGTTCCTCAGGGTTCTGTTTTATCTCCTACTTTATTCCTGCTTTTCATTATGATTCTTGTCGTCTGCATATCTTAACTCTAATCCACTTCTTGTCCGAATGACTTGACCCTTCATTCTTCAACCATATCAAAATCTGCTCCGTCTTTTTACTTCTAGAATTTGGCCTCTCCGTCTTAATCTTTCCCGATTCTTATTCTCGCTGATTCTGGGAAGAATTTTCAGGGTTGGGTCGTCTCAAGCTTGTGAAATTTAATTCTTTAAAAACCCAACTTCTACAAATCTCTCTCTCTAAGACACTTAACTTTTCTATCTCTTTCGACTGTTCTCTACCGTCTCTCCTGTTGACAATATATAAACTTCTTGGCCTTAACATAAACAAAAAAATGTTTTGAAAACCTCAAATCACAGTGGTTGCTAGGGCGGCCTACAAGAAACTGGGAGTTCTGTTTAGAGCGCAAGACTTTTTTTCCTCTTCTCAGTTACTCCACCTATACAAGGGTCTCATCCGCCCTTGTATGGAGTACTGCTCTCATATCTGTGGGGGGCGGGGGTCTGGTTTCATCCGGCTTTTGGATAGGGTCGAGTCAAAGGCCAAAAGACTTATAAACTGTCCTGTACTCTCTAGTTCACTTGACCCTTTATATTTGCGGCGCGATGTTGGTGCTTTATCCCTTTTCTATAGGTACTGTAGAGGCAAGTGCTCGAGGGAACTATCCACTCGCGTACCACCACCTTTATGACGCCCTCGTAGCACAAGGGGTGCTGTGTCGGCACATGAGTTTTGTGTTGATGTTAGTAACTCCAAGACTGTCGCTGCGGTCTTTCTTCTTTCCTGCCACCTCTGTTCTGTGGGATTCTCTTTCCATCATCCTTGTGTTCCTACTTAATTTAATTTCCCTCACTTTAAAGCCTGCGTCTGTGCTTATTTGCGTAATTTGCGTTAGATGGATTTTTGAGGCGTTCAACACCCACTCCTTGAATAGGGTTCTGCCCGTGAGCGGCGGTGACAACTGTAAAAAAAATAAATAAATAAAAGGTTCTAATAAGGAATTCCTTAAGCTAGCTGAAACCCCACAAGATTGGCACCTCCGACGGTGAACCACTTCTAGAATGCATTTAAATAGCATAACCGATGGAGCTTGCTCGCTTGACAAAAAAAAAAAAAAAGTGCTATGACTTTGATAAGTTCTGGCCGAAATTGCATTGAGATATCATTCACCTTCAAAGGAATCACACCAGGGAACCTCATCGATAAAACTGAGAAGACAGTCATCAAGGAGCAAAAATAATTCAAATTTGCAGTCTGTGAAAGAGGAGATGAGGCTCTATGAAAACATGGAGATGCTGCCTACAGAAGAGAATCCTTTCATGTGGTGGCATGAAAATGAGCCAAGGTTTCCATTATTATCATCAGTGCTTGCAAGCAAATATTTATCAGTCCCTCCCTCATCAGTCGAGAGCGAGCGTATTTTTAGTGTAGGTTTAGGTTAGGAAATGGTAAACATCCCAAAAAGGTAACAGTCCTCTCACCAAGAATACTAGTGAATAGCTTAATGTTTTGCAAATCACAATTTTGTGAATTATTTGAATTTGAGTATTGAATGATATCTATCTTAAAGGAGTATTTTTTTATGTCATGTTTTTGAGTAATAGCGTTTTTTTTATTTTAACTTTTTGGCTGATTAATTGAGGATTATTCATTATTTTATTCTTCTTAAAGGTGGCTAGTTAAAGAATCTTCTTGTAAATTGTAATCATGTTAAAACCATAAAAGCTAGTAGCTAAACTTTGTTAATACTTATCTTGAAAATGGAAATGGAATAATTTTTTAAATAAACACAAACATAAAGTTATTAATATTATATTTCCAATTATTATTCCTTAAAAGGTATCTAGTTTAATTTTATAAAATAAATATACTTGGGCACAACCAAGATATTAAATATAAATGACTAAGTATTGTTTATACAGGGAATGCAATCTTGAGTTGCCTAGCTGTGCACAAATGTTCTATCTTATTACTGTGTATTTATTATATTAATTAAAGTAACGGTATCGGTATCGGTATCGGTATCGGCAAAATAGAGTATCGGTATCGGCCTCTTTTCTGGTATTGGTACATCCCTAATATATATATATATATATATATATATATATATATTACAAAAACAAATACATATATAATATATATATATATATATATAATTATTATATTATATATATAATATATATATATATATATATATATTTATATTATATATTATATTATTATATTATATATATATTATAATATATATAATATATATAATATATTATATATATATATATAATATATATATCTATATATACTATATATATATATATAATATATATATAATATATATATATATATAATATATATATGATATATATATATATATATATATACGGTATTCCTTGTAGAACGCGTCTTATAGTAATGCGATCTTGCTATACTATCCGCAAGTTGGTAAAAAGATACGGACATTATCGATGTAAGAAAAAATTGAATAAATGACGATTACTACATAATTGGTGCGATAAACTGTATATAATTAGTAATATGATTCGAAATAACATACATATGCGTCAAAAGCGTCAATTACCGATTACGATCTATTGTTCAAAAAAGCAGGCTGTTCAATCTTCAGATTCGGAACCACCTTCATCTCCAACTTCAACTTGCATTGTGGAAAGTTTTTGTTTAAGATGTTTCTAATCTGAAAGTGAAGATCATTGGAAAGGGGTCCAATGTAATGAAGCCGAGCATAAATAGGAAGTTTAGGAACATCATATGCAGTAGTTTTAGAGCAATAAGTGTTATCGAGAAACGAGTAAACAAGTTTATCAAAACGGCTAAACCTAGAAAATTTACGAAGAAAGGCGATTTCTTCATGAAAAAACTTCCAATCAGAACAAATAACAAAGGCTTGTGTATGCAGGACCTTGGATCCGCAATTTTTTATGATTAAAAGAGATAGAAATAAAGAAATTAGTCCCAAGTATTAGTGGGCTTGCGATAAATAGAAGTAGCAAGACCACTAATACTTTGGACTAATTTCTTTAGTTTTATCTCCTTTAATCATAATTGTAATAATACGAAGTGTTTACGATAGAATGAATTTTTGTATTTTCTTTGCTTTTAATTTAGAGACACCGTTTTCGTTTTTGTCATTTGGGCTTACGCTCGATAAAGAAAATGCTAATCCAGTTTTAGCACGAAATTTGTGCATAAACGATTTCGTGATAGGCTTACTTTGGTTTTAAACATTTGGAATCAGCTGTTGTGATGGAGCACGTGGTTTTGGAATAAACAAATAAAAAAAATAACAAATGGTTTATATTACAAATAATTGATCAACTATTTGTGATAGAGTTTATCCATTTGGAAGAAATTAGATTTTAAGCTGGCTGATTTTATTGAATGAAACATTCATCAATTCAGACGGGGCGGGGCCTACCACGCCGCCATCTTGTTTGTTTACATTTTTCGTAAGAAACGTGTTTAAATTAGGCAAGCATGGGAAAATAGCAACTTACAGAATTTAAGGAAATTTCTTACGTTTGGAGAGCATTTCTTTTTAATTTTTTCGTTAATTTGTCAAAAACGAAACGCAAACCTAGAAGCCCATTTTCTTTTTTTTCTTAAGCAACAAAAAAAAAAAAAAAAAGGCTAGCTATATATATATATATATATATATATATATATATATATATATATATATATATATATATATATATAATATAATATATATATATATAATTATATAATATATGTATATTATATATATTTATATATTTATACTTAATATATATATATATAAATATATATATATATTATATATATATATATATATATAATATATATATATATATTATATAATATATATATATATATATATAATCTATATATATATATATATATTATATATTATATTATATTATATATATATATATATATATATAATTATATATATTATATAATATTACCGAGGGAGAGACTATGGAGAGTCATGGAAAAATTATGGAGTGAGTGGAAGATTGAAGAAAGCAATAATGAGTATGTACGAAAATTGTAGTTGTAACATCAGAACGGAGAGTGAAAATGATTTATGGTTCGAAGTAAAAACAGGAGTTAAACAAGGGAGTGTATTATCGCCTATATTGTTCATATTATATTTAGATGTAGTAATAAGTAAAGTGAAGGAGAGATTGGGAGTCTTTGAATGGGGATATAATGGCGTATGCGGACGCGATCTAGCATGTTGGAGTGAAGAGGGATGAGAAAATACGGGAAGGTTGGTGAAGGCGTTTGTGAGGAATTGGGAAGGAGGCAAGGATGAAGATGAAAGTACATAAAAACAGGATACTAATGGTAGGGAGGAAATCGACGAAGGCATGAAGGAATGATGGTAGGAGGGGAGGAGGTGAAGGCGGTGGATTCCTGCGTTTATTTAGGTGGATGTTTTAACAGAGAGGGAGAATGTGGAGGAGAGATTACTAGAAGAATGGAAAAATATGGACAAGCTATGAGAGCATTGTACCCATTGATGAAGGACGGAAACGTTGGAATAGATGTTAAAAAGGCAATCTTCGAAAGTATACTGACCCCGACGCTGCTGTACGGAGCCGAAACGTGGACTAATACGAGAGGAGAGGAGAGCAGAATACAAGCGGCGGAAATGAGAGCTCTGAGAACAATGACTGGAAGAAGCAGAAGAGACAGAATAAGGAACGAAGTAACCAGAGAAGCTGTAGGAGTGAAGAAGATTATACTGAAGATGGATGTGGGAAGATTGAGATGGTGGGGGCATCTGGAGAGGATGCAGTCGGACAGGATGCCGAAAAGAAGATGGGAGTGGACACCGAAAGGAAGAAGACCGAGGGGTAGACCGAAAAAGAAATGGACCGAATCGGTGGAGGATTCTCTAAAAAGATGCCAGCTGCAGACAATGAGATGGTTGAAGAGAAGAGGGGTGGTCCAGGAAAGGGATGTCTGGAGGAAGACCCTCTCGCGACTGACAGGATGAAAATCCTTTCTGGGAGAGGAAGTAAGTAATATATATTAGGGATGTACCGATAGTATCGGTATCGGTAGTATCGGCCATTTTTGGGGGTATCGGTTAATATGGTCGATACTTCTTACTTTTTGGGTGAAAAATTATGAGAAACTTGTAGATTCAATAATAAATCTAGTTCGATATAGATAGCTAGCACTAAGTTATGTTTTTTTTTCCTCAATTTCCTTTTTAACTTAAAATTTTTTAGCGTTTTTCAAACTTGGGGCTTTAGCGTAAAATTTACCTATTTGGACAGCCATTATTATAATTTATACAGATTTATCTACTTTTTTAGTTGATCAATAGTATTTTTTTTTTTTTTTTTTTTTTTGTACGCAATTTCGTGAGAGTGTGAGTGCGAGAGTGTTTTTAAACTTTCTGGATTAAATTCATATTTTTAGATATTTGCTGTAAAATAGGGTTTTATCGTTTAAAAAAATTTTGGTTTTAGCGTACAATAATTTTTTTCGCTCATTTCTCCTTTGGTTTTTGTCTATTTGTTTCTGTCTGTTTTTTTGTTTGATTGTGTGCGCGTGTATGATAGCAGATTTGCACTAGGCGTGCTTTCTTTTGAACTTTACAACATCAATGGGCTTGCACTCTACTCTGCATCCATGGAATATACCTCTCTAACTCTAACAATCCCTAATTTTTATGCTCTTGTCTGAGACCCAGATGGCTAAGAGTTCATTCTTCAACTCGTTTAATATATTCAACTATAACTTATTTTATAATTTCCGTCTGAAAGGGTGTAGTATGTGTCTATGTAAATATAAACACTCACTATAACACGTCTCGAGAATCTCGAATCTCCTAACTTCGATGTTCTGTGGCTTTAAATCTTTCTTCCTTCTACAACAATAATCTTTATGCTCCTGCTACTGTTCTCCTAACAGAACAGATTTTCAATACCTTTTTGATTACCTTTACTACTTCTCTACGAAACTGTTATACTCTTCTCAATCCAAATCTGAGGTCCTCCTATTTAGGTGGATTTCAATGTACACAACACTGAATTGAATTGTTGGGTTCCTCTCATACTGATTTAGGTTTGGGGAAGGAAGCCGAATCATTCAGTATTCTCCAACGATCTGGAGCACTAATTAAAAGAAACCCACACATTCCCGATCGTCCCAACCGATTCTTGAAAACACTTGACCTATGTTTCACCCACTAGTCCTCTTTCCATAAATAACACCCACCTTCGCTCCTATCAGTAAATCTGAACCACAACCTTATATCTCGTAATTTTTTTTAATATTCTCTCCAACATCTCCATCCTGCCTATGCGGTTTTCTGGCACTTTGATCGGGCGATTGGGGGGCAATTGCGTTGGTTTCTACGCTAACTTATAATGGAGTGACTGCCTTTGTTCTGAAGATGCTTCAGCTTCTGCCGATAAAGTGAACTGTAATTATTAATGGAATGAGCAGGTTGTTATTCCTCTTGATTAAAAACTTTTTCTCCTCAAAATCATGGTTCGATGTGCTTGTTCCCGCTGGCCAGTCCAGGCTAGAGACAATGCTTATCGGGTTTGGAAAAATTCTCGTTCGTCCTATCCACTCTTGACAATTTTTCATTCAGTCTAGAAATTGTTGCAGGAATACCTCTTAGACCGAGCAAAGCGACTTTCATTAAACGAAAGGGCGCTGACCTCCTTGGTTCTCCTACTTGACATCTTTCTGGTCTCTTGCCCAAAAGCATCTCTAACAACTTCTGTAAATCATCCTTTCTCCTCTTATTCGCACTGATGATTCTGTTGTTAATAATTCAAACTTAAAAAGGCCAATCATCTTCTTTGGCTCTCACTATTTTCCCTCTAAACTCAACCCTGGACGATTCTGGTATTCCTCTTCCTCCCCTCCTTCTCCTCTCAGGTGTCCTATGCCTTTCCTGTCATTTCCATTTGATCTATGCCTGAACTCCCTGAAATCTATGATCGATAGGAAGGTGGGCGCCCGGATGGCATTCCTCTCCGAGTTTTGAGGAAGTGTGCTTCCGTGCTGACCCCACCCCTCGTTCAACTATAATTCTCTATGCTCAATAACTAGCACTCCTCATGTTGGAAGCGTGCATAATGTTCCAACCTATTCCGAAAACACGGATTTGCTCCTAGATTCTTCTAACTAATCCGCTTAATCTCTAACTTGTATTCTTTCTAAGATCTTCATCTTTGAACCCCTTCTCAACTCTCACTTCTTTGATCATCTGGAATCTCTTTCTCTTCTTTCTGATTACCAGTACTGCTTTTCGGTGCTCAAGATCTACTGGCGATAAACTTTCCTATTTAACAGATTTATGGTTTCCGCCCTTAGGACTACGGGGAGATTTGTGTGGTGGCGCTTGACATATCAAAAGCTTTGACCGGGTATGGCAAGTGTCACTGCTCTCAAGCTCCCCTCCTTTGGTTTCCTTCTTCTCTTTGCTTACTTATGTCTAGCTTTCTTTCAAATCGCTCAATGTCGGTTTGTTGATGGGGCGACTTCTTTTCTGTCAATAGTGGTGTGCCTCAGGTTTCTGTTTTATCTCCTACTTATTTCCTGCTTTTCATCAATGATCTCTCACCTGCAATATTCTAACTTTATCCACTCATGATGTCGATGACTCCAACCCTTCATTCTTCATTCATTTCAATTCTGTTCCTCTCTCTTTTACTTCAAGAATTGCCTTTTGTCGTCTTAATCTTTCGATTCTATTCTCGCTGATGCTGGATAGAATTCAGTTGGGTCGTCTCAAGCTAGTGAAATTTAATTCTTTAAAAACCCAACTTCTTACAAATCTCCCTCTCTTAAGACACTAACTTTCCTATCTCTTCGACGGTTCTCTCGTCTCTCCTGTTGACAATATAAACATCTGGCTTAACATAACAAAAAAATGTTTTAAAAACCTCAAATCACAGTGGTTGCTAGGGCGGCCTCAAAAGAAACTGTGGAGTTCTGTTTAGACTGCTAGCTTTTTTTCCTCCTCTCAGTTTACTTCCACCTATAAACCCCAGGGGGTCTCATACCCCTTGTAGTGGAGTAACTGCTCCTCATATTTGTGGGGGCGGGGGCTCTGGTTTCATCCGGGCTTTTGGATAGGGTCGAGTCAAAGCCAAAAAGACTTATAAACTGTCGTACTTTCTAGTTCACTTGACCCTTTATTTTCGGCGCGATGTTGGTGCCTTATCCCTTTTCTATAGGTACTGTAGCGGCACAGTTGCTGCGAGGGAACTATCCACTGCGTACTCGAACCACCTTTTAACGTCGCCCTCGTAGCACAAGGGTGCTGTGTCGGCCATGAGTTTTGTGTTGATATCAGTAACTCCAGACTAGTTCGCGTGGTTGCTCTTCTTTCCTGCCACTCTGTTCTGTGGAATTCTCTTCCATCATATGTGTTTCCTACTCAATTTAATTTCCCTCCCTGCGTCTGTGTGCTCATCTGCGTAAATTTGAGTTAGATGAATTTTTAAGGCGTTCAACACCCCCATTTTCTTGAATAGGGTTCTGCCGTGAGCGGCGGTGACAACTGTAAAAAAAATAAATTAAAAGGTTCTAAATATAGGAAATTCCTTAAGCTACTGAAAACCCCACCTGAATGGCAATCTCCGACAGTGACCACATCTAGAATGCCA
>JABUQX010082059.1:2500-5000 GCA_015478945.1 Trachelipus rathkii
ATTCTCTAATACGTTCATTCCTCATTTTATCAATTCTTCTAGCACATAACACGCCCCTAATATTGTCCAACTGAACACATTGTAGTTTAGCTCTATACCGTTTATTCCATATATATATAGCATCACTACTATACATTAACGCAGGTAACAACATACCCTCATGTAAGACCCTAGCACACTCAAGACCTAGTTCCTTTACATCCACCAACGATTTAATTGCACCATCCACCTTCCTGCCATTCACAACTTTCCTACTATACTCTGCATCATCCGTTCCCTTTTCATCCAACATATATCCTAAGTTTTTAAATTCATGCACATTTTCCAGCTGCTCACCATCTAACATAACTTCACAACGAGGACTGTCCTCACTCATAACCATAACCTTACTCTTATCTACGCTTATTTTCAAACCCCTCTTTTTACACACCCTGCCAAATCTCTCCATCATGCCTCTCAAACTCTCTTCAGATTCGCCACACAAAACGAAATCATCCGAATATAATAGATAGGACATTCTTCACTCTCTTACATTCTCCACCATTCTAACACCATCCCCTGCCACTCCACACTTCTAATTCTTTCATAACCCCATCCATATACAAATTGATTAACCAAAGAGACATAACACATCCCTGCCTCCGCTATTAATATTAAACCAATCACTTTCGACTCCATTTATTCTTAAACACGCTTCACTATCGTCATACATACTTTTGATTCCATTTAGAAGCTTACTAGCAACACCATATATATATAACTAACACCTGCCATAGGGCTTCCCTATTACCTGTCGTACGCCTGTTGCAAATCCATAAAACCTAAACACAATTTATTCTTCTTCTCCCTCATTTTCTCAATCATTTGTTTCAATGTAAAGATTTGATCCACACATCCTCTCCCACTTCTAAATGCACCTTCTTCTTCACCAATCAGTCCTTCAGTCACTCGACGCACTCTTTCGACCAAAATACTACCATATATCTTCCCTACAACATTTAATAAACTAATTCCCTATAATTCCTGCAGTTACCCTTATCCCCCCTTACCCTTATATAAGGGTACTATTACTGCTCTCCTCCAATCCCTCGGAACTATACCTTCCATAACTTCTTACTTCTGTGACATAACTTCTAAATCCAATCAATCACCGTTTCGCCTCCTTTCTTGATTATTTCACCAGTAATTTCATCTATATCTGCAGATTTACCATTCTTCAACTTTCTCACTCTACCCATTACCTCCTCCTTACTAATGACCTCATCCTCAAAATACCCATTCCTTCATGCACCATGAAACCCACACACATTCACTATCACCTCTTCATTACTGTCAATGTTATGAAGATTTTCGAAGTGTTCTCTTCACACTCCCCTCAAATCCATTTCATCAGTTACGAAAGCACTATCCCTATTCATTATTCTAAGCAGATTCCCCTTCTCATTCTTAACCTTTCGCGCTTCCTTCCAGAAAAGCTTCCTATTCCCCATTCATCCTTCTTTCAAACTGTTCATTTAACTTTTTTCCTCCTACGTATGCATCTTTTAGTATTCCTTTTTTTCCTCCTTATATAATTCCAAACATCTTTCATTTGAAACCTCATTATTTTTTTAGTACATTCAACCAAGCTTCTTTTTTACTTTTAACCGCTTGCATCACCTCTTCATTCCACCACTCACTGTAAACATTCTTACTTCCTACTTTAGCACATCCACATACTTCTTTTGCACTGCTAACAACCGCTTCCTTTATTTGCTTCCAGATTTGTTCAGTTTCAACTTGTTCACATTCAACTGATTTATTTGCAAGTGCTCTTAAATACTTATCCTTATTACCTTGTTCACTTAACTTCTCACTCTTAATTCAACCCACTTCCTTCCTTATCACCTTCCTCTCCATCCAAGCCCCACTAACAATTTTACATAAAAACAACATAATGATCCGATAATCCCATTCCTAACCCTCTCACTGATTTAACATTCAACACATATTTCAACATCTCCTTCCTCAAAAACACAAAATCAATCATACTTTTTACTTCGATACCACCTCTACCTACACTAACTCTAGTATACTTATGAATACTCTTGTGTTTAGAGAAAGTATTACTTACACACAAACCTCTCTCCTCACAGAAATCAATTACCTTCCTATCATTCCCATTTTCTCCCGACACCCCAAAGCCACCTGTTATACCATACCATTTTATGATCACCTATCCAACCATTTAGGTCACCAAACACAATCAATCTAAAGTTTCTACTCACCCCATCCAAAACATCATTCAGATTATCCCAGAAAATCCCACTCTTCAACATTACCCTCAGATGGACGATATGTCCCAACCACACATACCTTGACCTTTTCAAACTTAAGTTTTGCCTTTAGAATTCTAGTACTCACACACAAAATCTACCATAGCTCACTCATCAAATTGCAACTCCTTCTCTACCCCTCTCATTCCTTTCCACAGTACGCACATTTCACACCACTACTCATT
>JABUQX010082059.1:7500-11430 GCA_015478945.1 Trachelipus rathkii
TGGTAGGAAGGTGATTGATTTCTATGAGGAGAGAGGTGTGTGTGTGGGCACAAAAGTATTCATTTTATAGGTATATGAGAGTTGTGGTAGATAGAGATGGTATTAAAGTAAAAAGTATAATTGATTTTATGTTGGTGAAGAAGGCGATATTGAAGTATGTGATGGACGTTAAATCAGTGAGATGGTTGGGGATTGGAATATCAGATCATTATGATTTTAATGATTAAATTTAAGTTCGAGAATGTCAAGGTGTATGTGGTTGTAACATATTTCCACACATGGGTCATGTTGAGGAGAGTGCGACTTTTTGGGTAGGGACTTTTTGGAATATCAAATCATTATGATGTTTTAAGCAAGATTAAATTAGTGGTGGAATGAATGAAGAAGAAAGAGATAAGGATGGAATTGTGAAGAACTAAGAGTAAGAAATTAAGAGAACAGGTTATAAATCAGTTGAATGTGAATAAGATGAACTGAACGAATCTGGACGCAAATGAAGGAAGCCTTATTAGTAGTGCAAGAGAGGTGTATGGAAATGCTTCTGCTAAAGAAATGTATATTGACAAATTTATGGTTGAATAAATGAAGGCAAAAAGTTGCATACGTAGGAGGAAAAAAGAGGTAAATGACAGTTTGGAGGAGCATGAATGGAAAGCTTCAGGGAATATGTAAACTCTTTGGAGGAAGGTCGGAAAGATTAAGAATAGAGGGAGAATCTTAACAGAATAATGAATATGGAAAATACTTTCGTGACTGATGAAATGGATGTGTGGAGGAAACACTTCAAAAATCTTCATAACATTGGCAGTAATGAAGAGGTGATAGTGAATGCGTGTGGGTTTGATAGTGTTAGAAGCAATAGGTATTTTGGGAATAAACGATGTCTTGGAGACGCTCCATCGTCGTTGATTAAAAAGAGCCAAACTCCTCCGGAGTTGGGAGCATTAACCAAGTCAACTACTGACATGACTTGGTCGATCAGGCCATCAAAACGCTGCGACTTCGGAAACGCTTCTGGCTTGGACAACCCCTAATTTGACCTCAAGCGTTAAAATCTCTAACGAAGTGTTGGAAATTTCAAAGTCAACTGCGACATGACTTGGATTCCTACCTTTCAGAAACTCTAGGACCTTTGAAAAGAGTCTCGCAAGCCTTAGAAACGCGTCGTCGCCATTGACATGCAGTACGTCTCTTGAGTGCAGTGTTCCACTGAGGAAAAAATGAGCCAAACTCCTCCGGAATTGTGGGGCCTTGACCAAGTCATCTGCTGACATGGCTTGTTTAAATACAGGCGACCGTACCCTGTGGAAAAACGAAATCTACCCAACCGTTCATTTTCCGACCTATGTTCATTAAAGCATTTTTTGCCCAGCACGGCGTGTTAGCCAGATCCAGGATTTGTTAGCTTAATTGTATTCACGCATATATATATTATATCTATAATATATAATTATATATATATATATATATATAGTATATATATTTTTATATATTTATATATATATATATGTATATATATGTATATATAGTTAATAAATTATTATAGTAGGGGTGAGCGCCAATTTGCCAGTCATTGACAGCTGCAAAATTTTGTCGCTAATCTGGAACTTTACGCATTGTTTTTGCTTACTTGTTTAGATTTTCGAATAGTAGACTGTAATAATATATATATATTATATTATATAATAATTATATTATATATATTATATATATATATATATATATATTATATAATTATATATATATATTAGTATATATAAATTATATATATATATTTATATATAGTATATGATATATATAGTATATATAGATAGTATATATATATTAATTTATATAATATATATAATATATATTATATATATTATATATATACTTATATATATTATATATATATTATTATATATATCGTATTCGAACGTTTTTCGTTAATATCGAGCTAGATTTTTAGTTAAGTCGATTTTAGGCTTAGATTAGGTACAAGGGTTATATATTATACTGGGTGGTCGGTAAGGTGTTTTATATTTATAAGTTGCTGTCACATAAGTTGATATATTATATATATGATAAAGGTGAGGTTATTATTGTCGGTTAGGTATATATGAGTATATATATATAGATTTAGTATTATATCATATATATATATATATGTTTATATGTTATATTAGTGATGGATAGAATAACCGCAACCGCAAATGCGAAGCACCGCACGGATACTTTGGTGTGGATTGCAACCGCACCGCAACGGGTTTGTCATGCCTAACACAACGCAACTTGCAACGAGGTTGTCACTGCTCTAAAAACCGCAAATGCGGTTGTCAGGAAGTTATCTTTTTAAAATTACTCTCCTTATGCTTAATATATATATATATACTATATATATTTTAATATACTATATATATGTATATATATATTATATATATTAATATATTATATATTATATATATATATAATATTAGTTATATATACTATTATATTATAATAACAAGAGAACACAATAAAGGTGTGAATATAGTATTATTATAAATCCGCCCATAACATAAAACAAAGAAATTACAAACACGAACTATAGCTTTCAGAGGAGGACATACGCGTCTCCGTGCATTCAGGCTCGTAATAAAACTTAATAAAATTAAGGTGCAAATAGTGTGTTAAATAGTTGGTTGTAAAGTGATGTTATTTAGATATTTTCATAAAATCTGATTAAGAAAATTTTCATAAAAATAAAATTAAGTATATTCACCATGAATAATATTTTAAGCATTCAGGATTATTTGCATTCTTAATTAGAAAGGATTCTTATCATTGTTTTTGTGAGCGTCTAGATGGAGATATCAGGTTCTCTATTTGTAACATCGGATCATGTTCTTCTCTTCTATGCTTTGCAGGGATGAGTTACGGTCGCAAATTTTTAGAGAGTAAAGAATGTGGTATAGGTTGTATTTCTTTTATATTAAGATATAATTTTAAATCAACCTGAGTATTCGAAAAGATAATACCTAAAGATTTTTCAATGGCTTGTTTCAGGTGTCCCAACACTATTAAAAAAATTCTACAAATTTAAAATATGATGATTCGAAATTAAAAATGTTTTATGTCTATAAAGAACCTAGCAAGATTGAGGTTCTTTATATATTGGAGAAACTTTGGACTTGAAAAAGAAAATACAACATTCTTACTCTCTAAACATTTGTGACCGTACTCATCCCTGCAAAAGCATAGAGAGAGAAGGAACACAGGATCAGATGTTGCAAAATATAGGAACTGATATCTCTCGTGATAGACACTTACAAAAGACAATTATCAGAATTTTTTTAATCAAGATTATAAATAATTTTAATTTTTTAAATGCAAATGCTCATGATGATTTTAACAATTTTATTATTAAAAATTTTTATTTCAAAAATGTTTATTTTATGAAATATCTTAATAACATCACTTAAACAAACTATTTTAAGGCAATAATTTTTTACTTAATTTTTAATATAAGTTTTATTTAGAGCTGAATGACGAGAGGCGGTGATGTCGCTTCGAAGTATAGTTCGTGATTTTTGTAATTTTTATTTTGTTTTTATAGTGTTAGGTGTGAGAAGAATTGATAAAATGAGAAATGAACGTATTATAGAGTTGTGTGTGTGTGAAGAAAGGGGTAAGAGAGAATAAATGGAAGTAGTTGAGATGGTTTGGTCATTGGTGGAATGGATGGATGACACCGGTTGGTTAAGCGGATGTATGTGGTGAGTGTGCTGGGAATCGCCGCTGGAGGCGGAAGAAAAAGTGTGATTCAGTCAGTTAAAAAGGAATGCCTGGGAGGAGAAGAATGTGGAATTTTGGAAGAGGCGAGAAAGAAGGTGTGATAGAAATGAATGGCCGGTTTCTGAGGAAGAATGGTTGTGCCACCGGGCCAGCAGGGAATGAATAACACATTGAAGA
>JABUQX010082060.1:0-7500 GCA_015478945.1 Trachelipus rathkii
CAAGAGAGAGATGTGCTTATTCTCTGATCAGGCTAGAGAAGTGCCTATCGAGTGTGGAAAAATTCTCGTTCTCTCTATCACTTCGCTATTTTCAATTCAAGCTAGAAATGTTGCAGGATACTCTTTCGACCGAGCAAAGCTGGCTTTCATCAAAGGATAGTGCGCTAACCTCCTGGTTCTCCTACCTGACTAAATCTTTCATCTCTAGCATCTTTGTAAATCTGCCTTTCCTCCTTATTCGATCTGATGATTCTTTTGCTAATTCTCCAACTAAAAGGGCTAATCTCTTCGGCCCCTAGCTCAACTATATTCTCTAGTTCAAATACTTAGCATTTTCCCTCCCTCAGTGTTGGAAGCTTCTCACATGTCCAACCTATTCCTGAAAAAGGAAGCCTCTCTGATCCTTCTAAACTATCGCCCTGTAGCTCTCACTTGTATTCTATCTAAGAGTCTTTTGAAACCCTTCTCAACTCACATTCTTAGTCATCTGGAACTCCTCCGATCGCCAGTACGGCTCTCGTTGCACGAAGTCTACGGGCGATATACATTCCTATCAACCGATTTATGGTTTTTCGCTCTTAGAACTACGGGGGAGACCTGGGTGGTGGCGCTTGACATTATCAAAGCATTTGACCCGAGTAATGGCACAGCGGTCACTGCTCTTCCAAGCTCCCCTCCTTGGGTTTCCTCCTTCTCTTGCTTACTTATATCTAGCTTTCTTTCAAATCGCTCAATATCGGCTGTTAGTTGATGGGGCGACTTCTCTTCTCTTTTCTGTCAATGTTGATGTTCCTCAGGGTTTGTTTAATCTCCTACTTTATCCTACTTTCATTAATGATCTTCTCACCTGCACCTCTAACTCAATCCACTCGTATTCCGATGGATCGACCGCTTTCATTCTTTACTCATATCAATTTCTACTCCACTTTTACTTCTGGAATTGCCTCTTCGTCTTATCTTTCCCGTTTTTATTGCTCGCTGATGGATACGAAATAACTTTGTGAATTCATTCTTTAAAACCCCAACTTTTTACAAATCTCCTCCAAAATACCTTCTAACTTTCCTGTTTCTTTCGACGGTTCTGTCGTCTCTCCTGTTTACAATGTAAACATCCTTGGCCTTAAATGAACAAAAAAATGTCTTGGAAAACCTCACATCACAACGTTGCTAGGGCGGCCTCAAAAGAACTGGAAGTTCTGTTTAGAATGTGAGAATTTTCTCCTTTTCTCAGTTGCTCCGTCTACAAAGGTCTCATCCGCCCATGTATGGAGTACTTGCTCTCATATCTGGGGGGGGGGGGTAGGTTTCAACCGGCTTTTGGACAGGGTCGCGTCAACGCAAAGAGGCTTATAAACTGTTCTGCACTTTTCCAGTTCACTGACCCTCTATCTTTGCAAGGCGATGTTGGTGCTTTCTCTCTATCCTATAGGTCGGCAGCGGCAAGTGCTCGAGGGAAACTTATCAACTGCGTACTACCACCACCTTTACGACGCCTTTGTAGCACAATAGGCTGCTTCTATCTTCGCACGAGGTATTGTGTTGACATTGTAACTCCAGGCTAAGTTTGCTGTGGTGCTTCCTTCTTTCCCACCTCTGTTTGTGGAATTCTTCTCCATCTTCTGTATTTCCTACTGAAATTATCTCCTAACTTTAAAGCCTGCGTCTGTGCTTATCTGCGTAAATTCTGCGCTAGAGGGTGACTTTGAGAGTAATACACCCCCGTCTTGAATAGGGCTCTGCCCGTGAGTGGTGGGTGGACAACTGTAAAAAAAAAATCCTTGATGGGCAGATATATGTGGTAAATGAACTGAATCTCCTATTCCCCCATCCAAAACATCAATTCAGATTATCCCAGAAAATCGTAGTCTCTTTTTCAAACATTACCTCAGAGGATCATATGTGCACCACACAAATTTGATCTTTTCAAAAAACTTAAATTTTAACCTTAGACTTCTATAGTACTCACACAACAAAATCTAACCATAGCTCTCTACCACAACTTACTCATCATAATTTGCAAATCCTTCTATCCCCCTCTATTTCCCTTCCAGCAGCCAACACAAACATACAATTTCACACCAACATCATCATTTCACCGTTTCCTTTCATCTTTGTTTCAGTCACAGCGAGCAAATCAAAATTTGCCCTTTCTAAATACATCCATCACCTCTCATCCTATCTCCTCAACATTTATGTCCTCTGACATTTCATATACAGATACGTTTCATACATTTTCGCCGTAGGATTGAAGGGCGCTTACTGCGATCCCGACCTTCTCCGAGGCAGGCATTAGCATTCCTGGCAAAAAGATAAGTGGTAGTAGGCAGCCAACCTAACTAGCACCGTCCCTTAGTCGCCTTCTACGACACGCAGGACTACGATGTGGGCAATTTTTTCTCCCTACACGTATGGATTTTAAGGGATAGGGATGTCTGTAAGATGTTGTCTAGAAGAGGGGTGTGAATATAAGTATGTGTATATTGATATGTTGTCTGGAGGATGATGTGGATATGAACGCATAACAGAAAGGAGAACATTAGGCACTGAAATGTCATACATACCATAAGCATATTATATATATATTATATATAATATATATATATATATATATATAATATATATATATATATATATAATATATATAATATATATATAAAATTTTTTTATTATATATATATATATAATATTATAATATATTAATATATATTATATATATATATTATATATTATATATATATATATATTATATATATATATATATATATATATATATTATATATATTATATATATATATATATATATTATATATATATATATATATATATATATTATATATATAATATAATTATTATTATTATTATTATTATTATTATTATTATTATTATTGAAGTTTTACTATTATTAAAAATTCTACTCTTTGTTCAATTAATCGGGCAAAAATATCGGCGAATTTGAACGAATGACGATGAACGATGACGATGTAAAAAAATTGCCGATTTTGCCGATGACGATGACGATTATATTGTCCCATCATAAATATATATATATATATATATTATATTATATATATATATATATATAATATAATATAATATATTATATATTAATATATATATATAATATATACTTTTAAAGTTTACCTTTTAATTTTTATTTTATTTTAAGTTTTTTAAAACAATTTTGTTTAGTCAATTAAGATTTACAACAGTAAAATTCTCTCTCTCTCTCTCTCCTCTCCGTTCTCTCTCTCTCTCCTCTCTCTCATCTCTCTCTTCTCTCTGCGCGAGTTAAGTACACGGCACCGCTCGCGCGCAGCTTGGAGCGAGGCGCTTCAGGAAGCGTCCTGCCATGCAACAAGCAGCCTCCGTGCATCTACCTAATGGTATTGTTTTAATTTATTACCAATAATATATAATGAAAAAATAATTAACTACCAAAATAATTTTGAAAATGAAAAAAAATCTCGATATATATATATATATATATATATATTATATATATATATATATATATATATATATATATATATATATATATATATATATATATATATATATATATATATATATATATATATATAATTTATATATATATAATATATATATATATATATATATATATATATATTATATATTATATATATATAATTATATTATATATATATATATATTATATAAAAGCAATTTTTTCGCCGAGTTTTTTAGTTTTTTAAGTAGTATAGTAGAAGGCCTTAAAAATTAATATCAATAAAACTGGAAGAATATATTTAAAAGTATTTACATGGTCTTCATAAGCTGTTGAAAAACGTTAGTTTTCGATCCTTATTTTATCTGGATCCTCTTTCAGACGTTGTTGTTTGAAGACTAAATAAATTTAAAGATATTTTGTAAGTTTATGTAAAATTGTTAAAATGAGAAGTAGTTTCGATTTAAGTAAATTTTGCTTTTATATTTTTGAAAAAAGGTGTGGTGGAAAGAATGTTGTTAAGTGTGGGATCAAATGTATATTCTCCTTTTTGTATGTTAAAATTAGGAAGATTTTTTATGCATAGTAGTGATTCTATGAGTTTGCGTTTGGTGGGGTAGAGTACCTGTAGGATGGGGCCGCATATCTTTTTTATGTTGATGTTATGATTTGAGAACCAATGAGCATAATTGCGGCTAGTTGTTTTAAGAGTCGTAAGAAAGATCATGTTTATGTTGATAGTCTTCTGTTGAAGTCATTTGTTTCGCCTATGTAATGTAAGGTGCACATAAAGCATGGGATTTTGTATATGCATTGTGAGATGTTATTTTGTATATGAGTGGGTGGTTTGAAGATTCATTTTAGAGACGAGGTGTTAGAGGAGGTTAGTCTTACTGATGAGGGTAAACAATTGTTTAAGAAAAATTAAAAAAAATCTTAATTGACTAAATAAAATTGTTTAAAAAAATTAAAATAAAAAAAAAAATGAAAAAAGTAAAGAACTAGAAATTTATTGAACTTCACCAAATAAATATTGAATAAGTTATTTTCTCTTTTATAGGGTAAAATTTACTTTTTCATTAATAAAACTTCTCCAAAGTAGGTAAAAAAAACGAGACATAGCGCATTATATATATATATATATTATATATATATATATATATATATATATATATATATATATATATATATATATATATATTTCTTTCTTTCTTTCTTCACCTTTACCTCTTTGCCCCAAGATTGGGGGTAAGGTGCTGTACAAGCATCGGAAAAGAAAAGCAGTTGGAGAACATGACAAACGTCGAAAAGAAAGCCCAGCCTTACCGCCCCCTCTGTACCATTAATTAGTAGAGGCTCTCACAGACCAGAAATCCACCCTAGACATCTGGGCCGGCGACGACCCTCACTTTGTAAATCGTCAATTGTAAGGGTTCATCCCCTGGCCAGGTGGGCCACAACCAATGCCCCATACAAAAACCCCGCCATTCTCTTCCTATCATGCACCTTTATTCTCGCCTCTGCCAACTCACATTTCTCTCCTCAGACATTGCGTTCACCGACTCAATCCACTTCTCTTCGGTTCCCAGCCGGTCGGTTCCCAACACACTCACGCACTATACTCCGCTTAACCAACCGGTCTATCATTCATCCTTTCCACATGACCAAACCATCTCAACATACTTTCATTATTCTCTCATTTTACCACCCTTTCTTCAACACACCACCATCTCTAATACGTTCATTCCTCTCTTTATCAATTCTTTTCTCACATACCTACACGCCCCTAAGTTGTCCATCTGAACACATTGAACTTTAGATCTATACTTCTTATTCCAGACCATAGTCTGACTACCATACAATAACACAGGTAACAACATACCCTCATGTAAGACGCCTAGCACACTCAAGACTTAGTCCTTGCTTCACCAACGATTTAATTGGCCCAGCCACTTACATCCACCAACGAACTTTCCTACTACACTCTGCATCGTCCGTTCCCTTCTCATCCAACATAACCCTAAATATTTAAACTGCAGACACTTGTTCTACTGCCTCACCATCTAACATAACTTCACAGCTGAGGAGTGTCCTCACTCACAACCATAAACCTTACTCTTATCCAAACGTTTACTTTCAAATCCCTCCTTTCACACACCCTGCAAATCTCTCTATCAATCTCTCAAATCTCTCAGATCGCCACACAGAAAAAAAACCAAAATTTCAATCCCGCCCAAATATAATAGGTAGGGCACCCCCCACTCATCTCCATCTCCCCCATTTTCTAACACCATTTCCTGCCATCCCACCTCAAATTCTTTCATAAACCCCATCATATAAACAAATTGAATAACCAGGAGACATAACACAACCCTGTTTTACCCCGCTATTAATCCTAAACCAATCAACCATTGACACCATTTATCTTACACACGCTTCACTATCGTCATACATACTTTTGTCCATTCAGAAGCCAACCACCAACACAATATATCACTAACACCTGCATAACGCTTCCCGCTATTAACTCTAATCATACGCCTGTTCAAATCCATAAAACCTAATACAAAATTAATTCTTCTTCTCCCTCTTTTCTCAATCATTTGTTTCAATGTAAAGATTTGATCACACATCCTCTACATATATATAATATATATTATATATATATATATATAATATATTATATATATATAATATATATATATATATATATATATATATATATATATATATATATATAATATATATATATTATATATATGATTGGTATGTTAGGTGTTTTGATGATGTATGGATGTTTGTGTTATGTTTTTTTTGTTATTGAGGTTTGGTTGGGGTGGTTATATATATATATATTATATATATATATAGAGGACCTTATCTGTTGCGGCTACTTTTCACTTTTCTACGAATTAACATATTCGGACGAGTTTTTTTTAATTAGAAACTAAATGAAAATTGTGAAGCTTTAAAAATTACATAACATGTTCTTTATATATATATATATATAGTTATTATATTATATATAATATATATATATATATATATAATATATATATTATATATTATATATTATTATATATATATAGTATATATATATATAATAATTAATAATAATACTAATAATAATAATAATAATAATAATAATTAATAAATAATAAAATTGATATTGTGATATTTTTATATATCTTTTATTTTTTTTATCAAGTGGTGGGGCCTATATCATCCCCGTATCGCCTGCTAAAGCAGGGTGCCCTCTCGCGCGCTTCGAGGGTCTGCTGTGGATTTTCTTTTAAAATAAAATATCCCAAAAATTATATAATAATAATTAAATAAACGAAAAATAAAAATAAAAGAAATTAGAAAAAAAATCATTCCTATTAAAGTTAAATAATAATAATAATAATAATAATAATAATAATAATTAATAATGGAAGTTCCCTTAAAAGGATGTTAACCGAATTAATATCGAACCGAACGATGTAGATCAAATTTTTTTCGATTATTCAAGGCAATAGAGTGTTAGAGTTTCCAAAAACAGTTTTTTTTAACTAAAAGAATACCCAAGTTAAATCGCAAGAAGAAAGAGTCAGGGTCCCTCGGCCTCAGCGGGGGACGAACGGGGAGGGCCCTCGCCCCCCCCCCCCCTCCCACCGCCCCCCCCACCCCCAAAAAAAAAAAAAAAAAAAAAAAAAAAATTCTGGAGCATGAAAAAAAAAGCAGCTTTTGGCAACTTGCGCTCCTTCTATTGGAGTTTTAGCTAACACGTGAGACTGCAGGGTTTCACGCGTAATGTTCGGCGATTTTTCGAAATCATGTCTTTTTATGTAACATCCTTTTAAAGGAGTAGCGCCATAATAAAATAATAATAATAATAATAAAAAAGCTTTCAAAAACTTTCAAACGAAAAAAAAAAACATTAAAACTAATAAAAAGTTTTTATTCTTTTCAAAGCTTCACACTTTTTAAATTTAATTCTTAACTCGTTAGAAAGTATTGATATGTTAGAAGAAATGAAATGTAGCCGTGAAATA
>JABUQX010082060.1:10000-12500 GCA_015478945.1 Trachelipus rathkii
GCAATCTATGCTATAAACTCCTGTGTTACATTCTTCACTATTTAATTAAAATTTTGACATATTCTCTTTAATGTGTGTGTTCGGAACTAACTATTAATGATCGGAATTTGATATATATATATTATATATAATATATATAATATAATATATATATATATATATATATATATAATATTATATAGTAATATATATATATATATATATAATATATATATATTATATAGGTCGAAGAATAAAGGTGCATAATAGGAGTGAATTGCGGTGGTTTTGTATGGGGGTATGGTTGTGGCCCACCTGGGCCAGGGATGAACCTTAACAATTGACGAATTTACCATAGGTGAAGGTCCCCGTTGCAGTCCCATGAAGCTCTAGGGTGGATTTTCTGTCTGTGACGAGTTCTCACTAAATTAATGGTACAGAGGGGGGCTGTAAGGCTGGGCTTTCTTTTCGACTTTTGTCATATCTTCTACTGCTTTTCTTTTCCGATGCCTGACACGCACCTTACCCCAGTCTTTAAGAAAGAGGAGATAAAGAAAGAAAAAATAAGATTTATAAGACCATTGTTAATATAATATATATATATATTATATATTATATATATATATATATATATATATATATTATATTATATATATATATATATAATTTATTATTTCTATATATATATATATATATATATATATTGATGTGCTATGCCACCTGCTGACAATTGGTCTTCTTATGGTTGTATATTTTTGAGTCACGACCGGTCTAGTTAATATAAGTTAGTGTTATTTGCTTACGTTCGTTTAATTGGTCCTTGTTAAATCTTAAATCTACTGTTTAAAATGATGTAATCTAAATTCATGTTTCTTTTTTTTTAAGAGTTGTTTATATTCAGTGAATGAATGACGTTTTATTTTGCTTAGATTGGTTCTTCCCCAGTTGTTAGGTCCAGTTTATTTATTTAGTACTGATATATCTTGGAAGATATTTAAATTTGACAAACAAGTTCACATTAATTATTATAAGTTGCAAACCTTTTTTCTCTTTCATCAGCTTGATCCACTCCCTTTTTATTTTCTTTTACAATGGACAAATTTGCCAACTGTTTTGGTGGTGTTTCTGATTTTCTTATTAAATTTCATGGGCGTTCTCCCAAGATTACCTGGAGCGGTGAACACTGCCTCTTTATAAAGCCGGCAGTAACCCTCTTAATAGAAGTTATTCCAGTTCCCCTTTGAGTGACTTAAAAAGTTGGTGCAACTTATTGCGGTTATTTGATATTGTACATTTACATTAAAGTTTAAAGTACTATTTTTAATGATGTGATTTTATATTGCTTGACTATTTTAGTCACATGTTTTTTATGAGTTGTGAATAAGCTTGGTTTACTAACTCTCTAGTTTTAGTGTATATTGCTTTTTTAAGTTAGCTAGTGATATGTCCTTCTTAGTAATATGTTAATTTTTTTCCCTCTGGTTATATCATGATGAATTAGTCTGTTAGTTTCGTTAATTTTCAAATACTTCCTGTTCTGGTAGTTTTAACATACCAGGTTCATTTCATAGCAATCTGATCCAGACTGGCTATTCTAATCGTCCTTGCTTCCTATCATTTCTGCATTATTATAATTTTCTTAATCATTTATGAAATGGGCAATATCATAATATGCTTGCCCATGGCAGGTTTGATGGTAAGGTGGTCACTGTAACAAAATTGGCACAGACCGGCAGACCTTATATATTACCATCAAACAACTGGTTTTTGCATTTGCCATAGCAGATGCTTCCCTGATGCATGCTTTGTTATATATATATATCCTATATAATAATTATATATATTATATATAATATATATATATCTATATATATATATATATATATATATATATATTAATATATATATATATCGGGTGTATATATATATATAATATATATATATATATATATATATAATCTATATATATATATATATATATATATAATATATATATATATATATATATATAATATATATTTGTATATATATATATATATATATATATAATATTTAACGGTGTATATATATATATATATATATATTATAATAATATATATAATATATAAATATTATATATATAAATATATATAGTATATATAAATTATATATATATATATATATATATATATAATTAATATATATATATATATATATATATATATATATATATAATATATATATATAAAGTACTTTTGATATTTATATATTTGTGTATAAACTAAATATAATTTCTTATTTTCAGGTATAACTTGTTTATTTATTGCTGCCAAAATAGAGGAAATATATCCGCCAAAGTTATCAGAATTTTCCTACGTAACGGATGGTGCTTGTACTGATAATGAGATTCTAGAATATGAACTTATAATTTTAAAAGGGTTAGAATGGAGTTTGTCGCCTATTACTAGTAATTGTTGGTTGAATACTTACCTACAACTCCTACAGACTCTTGTTACACAAAAGACTGTGGAAAACTATTCTG
>JABUQX010082060.1:17500-43380 GCA_015478945.1 Trachelipus rathkii
CCCCTAGAACCAGAATTGGGATGGGGAATTAGCTAACATGTATTGGAAACAAAGTAGCTAAAAGACTATGACCAGAGTCAAGGAAAAACACAACACCCCCCCCCCCCCCCGAACAACCCACCTTAAGCGAGAACCATCATGGTCAAAATCTCCCGTGAAGCTTCCCAGCCACCGGGACAAGTCATCCGTCTACGGCCGTATTTCAATCAATGCCAAGGTTCACATCCCTGGGTCCATGCCTTCCTCTTTAATTTTCTTTTTCTTTAGATGCGCATTTTGCTCCTCATTAAAGTTTCCCTGGAGTTAATACAAGTGTCTTTTTTTTTCTGCCTCCTGTTTGAAAACTAGTCTGAGTGGTGGCAAAATCTAAATAAAAATTATACTGTAGTTTTAGGTTTGGCAACAGTTCTTCAGATTCTACCTACTAGGCTATCCTTTTGTAAAATTCATTAATTTTCATTGTGGAACCATACTGTTCCGTATCCGCATTTGATTCTATAGAAACTAATATTCAACTAGAATAGTCTTAACAGGCGAGGAGTGCTTTTCATATCAATGCAAGCAATAGATGCCGGAATGGAATCCAATTCAAAAGGTTTAACCAGAGCCTCTCATCCGAATATAGTAGATGAAATGAATAAAACTTAGGCAAATCAAGGAAAGGAAGCTCCTTCCCTATATGCAAATCACATTGGCAAAGAATCAGTTTGGCTCGATCCCAGCTGAGGGCTTTTGAAACGAGAGATTAGTACCGCACTGACATGTTGCAGGATGCCAGGAAAAATTTTCTTTCTTGCCTACAACTTTATATGCTCTACAGTTTCCAGATTAGCTGAAAACTTTCAAAGTGTTCTGATTATAGTTTTATATCTAAACAGCTTGAAAAGTAATTTATGCATCTGCACAAGTTAACTCCCGGTATAATGAAAACGCATCTAGGAGTCTATCATCTGGAAATAATTTTTCATCAAGTTGTGAAACACACTAGATCAAGTCCCATGAGAACATCCTCCCCTTTTTGTTTTCCTTTTCCTCCTCTAATCAAAATATCCTTTCATAGATTATGTTTCTCCAAGTCCGACAGTGCATTAAAAGTTGGCAGGCACATACACTTACCCCAACTCAACACTGGTGAAACTTTTTAAAATTATAACGATCGCCTTCATCATTCTAGAAAAATTCGTTTTTTTTCTACTGAGTGGTTCATATCTTGTAAAATTTAGCAAATATAGACGTTCATATATACATTAGTGATATTGATCTCTAATGTGTTATCCAAATACTTTAATAATAACGTTATTCTAAAAGTGTAAAGAGAAAAGACATTTTCAAATAAAGTATTTACCTATAATTCTGTAATAACATACTTAAAAGAATCATAAAAGTCTTAAAGGTACAGGTTTTTGCTGATTTTGAAGGCGTTTTCATTATGCTGGACACAAGACTCCAATCCATCATGCATCCCTCCAACTATTTACAGCAGGGGTCTCCAAACATTTTTAGCCTAAGAGCCATACTGACTCCTCCACTAAGTCTCAAGGGCCAAGACCTAGGTAGCTCTTCAAATCAAAGTTTAAATTCGGAGGGACAAATGTGAAATATAGTGCGACTTGTTTAGTTTCTTAGTGAAAATACAGCGTTTAATTGTCTTTAATTTAATTATAAATGTCTTAAAGATAAAACCAGTGCGTTCTACCGCGGGTCGGTGCTGGGCCGCGGGCAATAGTTTGGAGACCCCTTATTTAGAGAAAGCAATTAAAACATTGTTTAACATTTAAGCTTTGTTTATGGCAAGTTTTTTTTTTTTCGAAAATGGAACTTTCTCTTCATTCTTATCCTAACGTCAGTCGCCCCTTTTCGTCAGATAATATGCTTCCATTAACAAACGATCGTTCTTAACACTGCTGCAGGGGCAAGGTAGATAATGTCGAGCAAGTTGAATTAATTTAGATTTTTTTTTCGCCAATTATCATTCATCTTCTTACGAGAGAATTATCGTCACCTTGTGCTTTCATCAGTTAACATCAATTACTTTAGTTTAAATTCATCGCTTCAGTTTCAGCAGAACAGTTGAAGATTTCCCTTTTTTGATTTTCAGTGCTTCTTATGAAGAGTTTTTTTTTTTTTGGCCAACTTGATGTAAATTTCTTTTGTTGACTTTTAAAATAACTGAAAAATTTCGTTTTTCACCATTTCCTTTACTGACGATGTATTGAAAAACTTGAATTTGTACAAGTAAAGCTTCTATTGTAAAATATAAAAAAGTCGAATTCGGTTAAAAGTCAGTTTACTTCTAAGAATTTCTTTCATTTGGGCAATATTTTGGAACATTTCATTCTGTGCCCATTGAAACATGGTTCATTGATCCCTCTTTTGCATTGATGGTAATGTAAGTAGAGCTTTTAGTGATTTCAAAAGTAAAATAATAACTGCAATGGAAGAGATAATACCACTCAGTTTAGTTTTTCAGTTATTTCTTTATATGGTTTTAGTCTCGGTTGCATTTGCACTTCGTATTCAATCATTTTATGCCAGCTAATTTTGATTTATTTTCGGGACTGGAATTGTATATAAAATCAAACTCTCCATCACATCTAATGTGCGCCATATTATTTGAAACACTGTTCCATTTATTTTTATATCACGGATTACATCCGACTTCGGTTAGGTCTTTATTGTACCTTTTATATATATTGTTTCAAACATATGGAGGTAGTGAAATGAATAGCAATAATTCTACATTTGGTAAAATACTTACCTTACGAAATCTATATTACTTATATTAATATATAGGCATTAAGTTCTTATCTCATTATACTAAAAACTACAAGACATATTAATTAAAACACTTTATTACCGACTTAAAAAGCATATTTTTTACGTGATATCTTAACTTTTGAACATATATTATATATATATATACCTATGTTTTTTTAACTTTTCATATTATTATATATATTATATATTTATTATCATATATTTAATTATATTATATTATATATATTACCAATATATTTTTTCATTATATTTTAGTATTAAAGAGTAATATATAGTTTTTTAAATTTAAGTAAATATATATGTTTTAAGACAAGTCAAATAATAATTAATAATAATTTATTTAATTATATTTTTATATAATATATATCATTTAAAGCCCCCATTTAAATTTATTCACTAATATTATTAATTTATATATCTTTATATATTTTAATATATATTTTTATCTTAAATAATTTATGTTTAGTGTTATTGAGTTATAAACAATATAAATTCTATGAATGCAGCCAACATTTTATCCTAACTTATATAATTAGCATTTTGACTTATATATACGCTATAACCCCAGGGTAGAATACCCATAGCCTCCACTGGACCTGGATTGTATATTTATTATATACTTATACATTATTAATATTATCTTTATTATTTATTATTAATATATATTCATATATATATATTTTCATTATTCCTATAAATAATATTTCATAATGTTATTGCTGATATATATACATTTCTAATTATATATTATTCTATATTATATATATTATTATATTTACTTATTATTTTATAATATATCTCTTTTTCTTTATCTTATTATAGTAATATATCTTATATATCATTATATTATTCATAAACTTATATTATCCTTCATAGTGCTGCTGTTATGTTTTCATATACTTCCCTATGACTTGGTACCCTTTATCAGTCTCTGGTCTCACTTCGTTAGACTATATGTTATTACCTACGTCATGAATTTACTATCTAGCTCCATCTTACACATTTCTTTCCTCTAGTTATCTGGTCTTTGGTATCATTCGTCTTCCCCTCATTAATTAATTAATACCCTCTCATCGTACCATTAATATAATATATAACTTTATAATAGTTATATACACCGGGTGAACGTTTGCTACAAGTACAGTAGATGGCCGACGCTCTGCACTATTAGCCCCACTTACACTGTCACAGAGCTACTTAGACTCCCTACACATCTCAGAGGTTCCAAACGCTCTTTTTCATTTCTTTTGTTTTGCCTTTGGTATGCTTTATTGTCACAGTAGTTTGAATCTATCACAGTAAAGTAATTCTGGACAACTTTACAGCCACTGTCACCTAATACTTATTTCTCACATATGAAGGCTCAGTAAATAATACTAGATGATTATAATTGAAGGATTAGCAGCCTGAAAGGTGCATAATAACGAACATAAACAGCAAAAACCAAGGTTTTGTCTTTACAGTTTGTCTGTGTTTGTGACTGTAGTTTATGATCTTGTTTGTTCTGTGTGCGTTTATTTAAAATTAATGTCTGTAACAAGTAGAAATCAGATTCATCAAAATTTCGTTTATAATTTTTTTACGAAAAATTTAATCTAATGAATTCTACACGGAAGTGAAATTGATAATTTCAGGTGGTGTGTTGTGCTGCTACTCTCCGACTCACTCGAGCATCGCTCCACACGGCTCCCTTTGGTGTAGGACACTCACAGGCTGCCGAGGGCTAGCACGGAAGAGTAATACACCACCACACGATGATCACTCTGTGAGTTATGATTTTATTAAAATCTCACTTCTGCGTGTCCTTCAACCCCCGCCAGCACACACTTCTGGTGTCCCGCACCTGAGGTCTATGATGACGTATGTGTCGTATTCCAAACACGTCGTGTAAAGTCAGAATTTCCCACTCTTTCCTCTGGAGTTTTCTTTATTAAATTATTATTTATGTATGTGCTTACTCAGATAATTACTTTTTTATATATTCTTATTTTCTTCTATTATTGATTTTATTAATTTGCACTTCTTATTATTATAATTTTCCCACCTGACGGTTACTTAAATTTCGCTCCTTCTACCCGATATGACACTCACACATTCTCCATCTCACGAGAGAATAACGGGTTAAATAACGATAACTCATGACTCATAAAAGCTTATGGCGAGGGTGTGAACTGGGACGAAAAGTCTATACTTGTATGCAGAAATATACACAAAAAAGCAGTATTGTCCCAACGGAGTCATTCCTCCACACAGTAAACATGGCGCTTTTCATCCTCACCTCCGAGCCCCTGTCGCTCGTCCATCCGCGCCACCCTGCACTTTTGTTGCGGTCTATCCACGTTCAATATCCATTCTACTGACATTTAGCGAATCTGTGTGGGCGTAGTTTCTATAGATAACATATTACGACCTCTCCTCCGCCACACCAATGGATGCTGGGCAGCCCACTGGTGGTGTCCACAGTTACAGTCCAACAGTCGCACACAACCCTAGTCTGGTCGGCTCCTTCCGTCAGAGTCTATCGCGGTCGTGTCGAGTTCTGCCTATTGCGGTTTAATGAAAGTCCGATTTCTGCGTGTCCAACAGTCCACCTGAGTGGGTCTCGAACTGCCCCGCGCCGGAGTGCACCCCAGGCGGATCCCGACAGGCTGAAGTGTTGACTTGGCCCGGATACCTGGAACTAGCACAGTCTTGACGTACACACGGAGTCAGGAGTTGCAGCCAGCACCTGGTGTGCTGGCTTCCGGTGCGGTACGCGCGCGTTTATTCATTTAGTGCTGAACCCGTGGTTGCGGTCTTATAATTATATTATGTTGAGGTCTGTGTTCGAGAGCAGAGAGAGAGAGTGGTGGTACAACGCTCAACAAGACCAATATTAATCATACACTAATTAAATTAATTAAAAATCTACTTTACATTCACTTTTATTATTTATAATTTTAAAAATTTACTTTTTAATATACACTAGTAGAAGTCAGTGAACACAATAAGACTCAAACCAACCGATCCAGCCCCTCTCCCATGAACCTAACACTAGCCCAAACTGAAGTCATCTTGTGATTCTTATTGATCTATTTGCATAGCACAATTCTCGAGTATTCATAGTTTGAAATGCATATTTCTATCACATAATAAAAAGATAACAAAAAATTACAGTACAATATATTTAAGAGACGATTTAATTCTTGGATAAACAAAGTATTCTTTCTCTCAGTAATACTAGACTAACTTAAAGCACATTCCTTGACAGCGATTGTATTACCCACCCAATGAAAATAATCTTATGCCCATTTAAACTCCAAAGATACCTGCGTTTTTACCTCTATCACAAACAGAACACATATCAAACTTAATAGTAACTAAACATTCAGTACCAAATAAACGAATTCAACAAACAATTTCTCTAAAGACATACACACTGACCATTTAATCAACCTGCGATTTGCTTACCTAGACAATTGTATACATACAATTTAACCCCAAATTCGCCGATAATTTAACACATAGTGTTTAAATATCCACTAAACCGAGCTGACCAGAACCGAAGTAGACCCTTCAATAACAACCAAACCAGAACCCCCACGAAATAAATCCCAGCGCCTTCATTAAAAAACTACCACACATAAGCGAACAATAAGAGGGAAGTAACAGTTTCAATTTTATACAACATATCATCTTCATTGAATCAAGATGTTCTAAATTTAAATATTCTATTAAAAATACATAAGTATAAGCTTTCCCTTCATATAAACAATAGAAATATGTTTATTTTAAAATATTATTAATTCCTCGCTCGTAGCTCACCCAAAGCAAGAACATAATGGGTTTACATAAACTGTGGGTAATGACTCACTCACTATCCCATGCAAAAGAATTACAAAAATCATTCACACAGACTATATCATAATAGCCTACCTCCTACATACCAATTTTTTCTAGACTAAATTGATTACCAACAAGCACCACTCATTCTCATCCTACCGGACAGTAACACATTCTCCCGGCGACTAGTTAATTATACAATAGCTCTCTTTCATTCACTGAGGATTCAATTAACAAACAGCTTCGGGATCCCATGATTTCGAGAGAGTGATAAACCTTATCTACAGATTTTATCGGCCAATGTGCTATACCTCGCTCATTGTCACTAAAAGTACACTGTCAAAAACCACATTCCGTTAGTAAATACATGTTGAATGTTCTTCGTGCCAATATCTATAAATCTTTACAAAATCCCTGCTCTGTGTATCTATAATAGAGTGTTCGACACATTGAGTAGCACCTCTTCACACGTCATGCATGCAGGTACTCACTCGCAGGGAGGTTTCAACTAAATAGCCTGCGTATACAATACAACAAGGGTTTTTATACCGTCACATGAAGAAGAAACGCCATGAGTCCGTCCTATTCTATATGACTCCACAACCTACCTCTGAAATCTGTCTACTAAAACATCGTCGAAAACACATCTAGGAATTAACCAATGACCTTATCCCTCGTAGCAATACACACATCATGGAGCTTGTTCGATGTCTAATAATCTATAAGAAAAATGCCGTCATAACCTAACCCCAGATAAGGTCTATTATTTGACCCTTTGATAGGACAAGTATCGCCACACTGTCATACTAGTATAATACCTCACCAATAAACCGAGGTCCTTCGACGAGACTTACTTGAACACCACTTCGCAGGAAAACTTCGCTCAAAAACTAACAACGAGCCCTCCTTGTCGTACTTCCCACAAGTTACACGCTGGCTAATCAGACAAGTACAGACTAACATTGCAACATCACCGCGAAGGAAATCAGTATGTCCGTTGAACACTAGCCCTCTTATAGTCAACCTGGCATGAGATTCTTTCTATTCAATCACAAATCAGAAGTCACCAAAAAATCACACCCACATCGGCACACCGAACCATCATCGTTCAAGAGAGAGAGTATATATTCTTCAAGTTCTCGTGAAGCCAAACTCAACAAACACAACCCACCATACAACAAACAACAACAACCACAACAACAATCAACAACAACAACAACTAACAACAGAGATACAACAAATCACAACAGGTCATAGCTTCATCAGATCAGTTCTTTTGGATATACTACTCATGAACATTGCAAACGTATGTATGATTGAACCATATTAATAAAGCACTACACAAATCAACACAACTTACTTTGGAACCAGAACGTGCTAAGAAAATAATGATAAATACAAGAGCCAAAATCTAAAACAAATCAATTAACAAGTACAAAAATAAGATCAGTTACATTATTTAAAACAACGAGGTTCACACTACTTTAACAACACTAAACTTGTAATTAACTTCACATTCGTATATTCCCTCATCCAAGTAACCCTCATATTCCATACGCAATATATAACACCTAAAAGAAAATCAACACAAAACATAATATAATCGTATATTTTTAAACATTGAACACAAATCTTTACAAATGAAAATTAACACATTTCGTACACAATTATGTTTACATATGCCATCATCACTTCATAAATACGCACCAAGTGAACAAGTGAAGTAAACTGAAGGACCATACAGTCTAAACAAAAACTATTCCACCATTATAAAAAAAGCTAAAAACTAAAACCTGTAAAATAAGAAATATACCGGACAAAAGTTGTCACCTAACCCTCACCACTATAAAAAAAATTACCCAACAACTGCACCATCACAATATTTCCCAGCTGGAAATCCTTTGTCCATAGACGACATTACCCATTTACAAACCACTATAAACACAATCCCTATATACTTCACCCTTGATATTACACAGTTCTCGCATACTTCTATCACAGTAAACACCACTCGGTAGACATCCCTTATTTCCTTCCTTATAATATTATCCCCACAGCCTCTCCACATCACCTGACATACATCCATGTTATTTTACTTAATCTGGTACTATTTTCACTCCCCGTTTTCCCGCCCTCCACTCATGTCCAATCATCACTCTACAAGACTCTCTCTTTACATGCTGCACAATGGCGTGTTTGTTACTCGCACCACCACATCGTCTTACAGAAACATAATATAACATAACACCGAGGATCCATCATAGTCATATAATCCACCAGCGAAATATCAGATAACATACAAAGTTTTTAACCGAGAATCACTACCATAACATTAAATACAAAATTTTATCCTTACACAATAACAAACATTAATAAGTTGCCTCTCTGCCAGGTAATCATCAAGTGAAAACCACGTGAATTAATTTTACCTTGGGATTTTTCACCTAAGCAGTTAAAGCAGAAATGAGATTAATTCTAGAGTATAAATTACCTACCTCAAACCACCCATTCCCTGAGTCCCCTACCCGCCTCACCCACCGCCTGGTCACTTGAACCTAATCGGTGACCAGAGTAAATAACTGTTCACAAAAAGAATCGCATTTATTCTGGGAGCAAAACAATAAAATAAAAAACTTAAGGTTTTATCTTTATATACCAGCCTACGAATATATGCTTAACCAACAAAGTTTTAGCACCAACCAATAAGCTAACAAATCATAACCAACCTAGAAACATAGGAATTTTTATGCAAGGCCAAGTACATAACGCTTAAAACATTATTGTGGAAAACCAACGTAATGAATAATACATCGTTATCCTTGCTCTGAAATTACAATTTACCCATAGACTGGAAATCAGGTAAAAAGTAGCTTAACAGGTCATAGCATATCGATAATAATCATTCTCTACAGTTGCATTCTAGAGAAGCATATTATTAAAGACAAACATGATAAAAGACGTATTATCTAACACAAAAATCTTCTTAAACAAATCGACCAGTGACCAATCTATCAAAGAGGCCACCATCTTGAACCATGAATTGACATTGAAACATCTTCTCATCAAAGTGTCACTTCGTGGGGTTCTTCCGGCAAGTCATCCACATCATTTTGCACAACGCGTGTGGGATTTAAAAAACGTAGATACTTTATAAGAATACATTACTAAAGTTAGACAACCTAACATAAACTAAATGACATTAGAATACTCAACAATAAAACACTAAACCTAATAGACTCACTTTTTCTAAACATCAACCATTGATTTCAGTTACACAGTAATTATATTATCATCAAAACTCTCATTCTATTTCTTCATAACTAAAATATTGTCATATTATATTCAATACAATTGTCAATTAGGCAACTAGTTGCAATCATACCATGAGGCGATGATAGCTACTGTGAGTAAGCTCACAACAATTGAGATTAACACCCCAGAAGAGAGCACGAATGAATACACCATCTCGCGGTACACTATTATATTATACATCATATCACTGAGGATTGATACGTGATAAGGTGGACACAGCTTCCATTTATGGGGCTGAGCCTCTATAATGTATGTATAACAAGGATAAGTACAAGACGTTAATTATCTCTTACACACAATTTAACTTACAACGTGAATCTAAATAATACTATATTCAAAAAATATCACAGTAATTTTACGAATCTAATGTAATTCGCAGCTTATAATTCATTCAATTATCAACCGTGACATACATCTCACGTTTTGTAGTAAATATATAATCACAATTGAATCTATTATAATAGACTCATAGATACAATATCAAAAATTATTACTTAATATGGGCTAAATAATACACTTGAACTTACTTAACTCACTAAACAAAAACTTATAACACTAAGGACTTTAACGTTTACTATAAATAATATACTAAATCATTAGGTTAAACAACTGTAAATTAATCTTTCAACAAACCTTACATATCATATTTATCTACTAATATACTATAATAAAAATCTAAGTGTTATATTTATATTACTCCTGTCAATATAAAGTATTAATTTTAACATTATACGACCTAATAACTTTTAACTCAAATATAAACAGGTATATCAAATTTACCAAAAGAGTATCTAATAAGCAACTAACACCTAACCTATTTCCGAAGAAAACCAGGGATAGTTCGAGCCCGTCTAGAAGGGTTGTGAATCTTTGAGAGAAAAGGGTGTTCAACACCGAGGGGTTGTAAGCGAGGCACGTTACCCTCTAGAATGGAGAAGTATAGGCCTCAGTCACCTCGGGACTGAGACCAGAGCCGCCTTTACTACCTACCTTTCAGAGGATGATACCCCCCTCTCAAGATTCACACTTTCAAGTGGGTGCATACTCTCACTGTGATATTTTATCTCGGAAAGTTGGTTAGTGTTTGCTTATTAGATACTCTTGGTTATAATGAAACCTGTTTATCGTAAGTTTGTTACGTATTATTTATAAATAATTACCTGAATGACATGGGTTGATATATTAAACAAATAACTTTGAGATTTGTGTAGAGTAAATGGAATAGTTTTGTACAAGTAATTATTACTGTTTATTTTCCTGATGAATGATGTGTTGATAACGTTAAATCTTAGGTCAGTTTATTGTATTGAGAGATGTAAATAGTATCTAAGGTACTTTATGCCCTTAAGATATAGACATTATAATGTCGATAACGTTTATTCATGGTAATAGATGATTAATATTCACTCAAATCAACTGAAGTGTGAGTACACTTTGTATGAATTAGATGCAACTTCTAATAAGTTCGAAAGCTGTGAATCTTTGCATAGATTGATCACTTTGATAAGGATCTTTGTATAGATATATAATACCTATATTCTATAATTACTCATTTTCACTAAATATAAGGCGCTCAGCCCAAAGAGCTGTGCCTAGTGACTTAATCGTTCAAGGGTACCATACCGAAGATGGTACTTCGTGACATCTCTCTATGTGAGGAGTGTAACTTTACCTAAATATGTATAGCATTGACTTTATTACGTGCTATCAACATAGTTTAGTAAGCTTCTATCACATTCGCCTCCTTAGTGATGCAGTGTTGACACGCTATGACAATGTAAAGTAGAGATTAGATTAGAGGAAATGTATAGAAAGGTTTTTGTAAAGATCATTACGGTTACTAACTTGTTAACGCGAAAGTAGATGTACTGAATGGAAAAACTAGTCAGCCTATTGATACAGAGTTTTGTTTGAGTAAGTTACCGGATTGTTGCCGCGGAAACTCTTATTTGCTAATGTCTTGCGTTTGAGATGTAATCTATAAGTCAAAAGGATGAGTTTTAATAACTCCAAGTACACTGAGATTGGAAGCACTTATGACAATGCACTATCACCTCAGATCGGTGTCTAACACAAATTCGCGTTATGCCGGCTCAATGATGGTGCATCTTTGATAAGATTGCTCCTTTGTTCACGGGATTCCTGTCTAGCATTAAATACCGGACTATTACCTGTTGCTCGAAGAGTATCTGCATCCTACTGAAAACACGGAACATATCGAGTTATTTGAGTTGACCCCTGTTCATCTCACTTTTTACCCTTGAATAGTAGGGAATTTTTCAAGGATCATAGCTGAGTGCCGGAGCTGAGTATATGAGAAGTGATCTCTTTGCCCTTTGTTCACTTATACCAGTTTCCTAAGTTCTGCGTTATTAATCTATCGAAGTCACTTGAATCAGGAGTCTAAAAAAAATTTTGTTATAAGGAGTTAATACGAAATTACTAATAACTTCGTAAGGCTGGTATATAAAAGCACCATGAGTTCATTTCAGGAATCAGCACTGATGGAATTTATCATGTCAAATTGAGTGGGTGCCTGGATAAGTTTTCAAATGAGATGGTGGGAATGTGCGGGGCGGCGTCACGGTGGGTAGTGTGTCAGGGGGATGGGGGTTGGAGTTGAAATTATACTGAAGATGAATATTTCCCCTATATCGTATGTTACCTGTTAAGATCAAGTAAAATTCTTAACGGTGTTCTACGTTGATATTTTCTCCTCAAGAAGGTTACTCTTTTTTATGTGTATGTTTGAGCAGCATAGGAAATATTTAGGGTGATTCTTGGGTTATGTTCGGTCAAACAATTTATTAGGTTGAGCCGATTATTACGTGGATATGATGAGTTTTATAAGACCGCGGCTATTGCATCTGAATTTTTTTGTGTTTAGGTGTACAATAAAGTTGGAAACCATCTGCTCACACTACCTCTTTTGGGTAACAATGAATAGAGACATCTTTTATATTGCTCAAATTCTCTTTCGTTATTAAAATATTAACGAGGTGATGTAGATTAAAAATTGAGAGTGTAGACTCAGTAGATTGTTGAAGATGTAGAATAAAGGTTACGTATTTGGACGAGACGTGTTATACTGCTTACTGTGTAAAGTGCGAAAGATTTGTTATAACTGCGTTAGTGGTTTATTCTGGTGAATAGTAGGGTTGTGTTGGGTTTGGAGGTCTATTGCATAGTTAAGATGTAACATCTCAAATTCGATGTTATGTTTATGTTTCGCATTCTATGTAATGGTGGAATACTTTTGTTACGTTGCCTATACTCTCACTGCTCTGTATGATAAAACACAGCCAGAGTTTATATAAATTGCTGGCCGATAAATTTATACTGGGATCTAGATTATATAGAGTCTATACTATACGGGTTGATCTTGCGCCCTGAGGTCAGTTTGTAAATATGCATATACATCAGTTTGGTATACCCAAAGTCAATGTAAGTTATCAGTGAAAGAGTGAACTTGTTAAATGTTCACAGTATTTATGCACACTTAATATGGTGGTAGTTCGTCCGTTCGTCAGGTATAGGTTAATGCCTATAAGCTCAGGAGGGTTATGTAGCATGTATGTATATGGGTGAAAAATACAAAGTTTTACGATTTTAGGCATTAATGCCAATTCATGTTGGGAAATTTAAAATACGCCAAAGAATACTTATAATTATTACTATGTTTTAATATGGTTTGTTGTTTGTTGCGTTTGTTGTGGCGTTGTGTGTGTGGATTTGTATAATAAGAGTTCGTGAGTATCATGATATTTGTGTGTGTTGTATTATGGTAGAGTGTCGTTGTTGTTGTGTTTGTTGTTGCCCTTTGTGTATGTTGTTGTGTGATCGGGATGGGTCGGGCGGAATGATATATTCCCTCGGTTGTGCACACCTGGGATACATATTGTTTTCTCGTTGGCGGAGGTTGCTGACATCTGTTTGACTTTTGTCTGGTTGTGAGACCTAGTCGGGAGAATCATGAACTCTATATAGGCTGTTTTAGGCATACAGAGAACCGAATTCTTCAGAAGGAGGAGTAACTTTTTTCGGCGGTGGAGCTTTTCTCAACTGTCATCCACTAGACTCACCTGATGGATTATGAAGCGTTTTCTCGCCAGATATGGGGACACTTCGTTATTCACCACAGTGGATACACGCCTTTTAATATTATGGAATCGGAGTCGCCGGGTGATTGTGGATATCGCGCGGTACCTTGGCTTAGTACTCCTACCATAGTGGTCTAAATAGAACCTTTTAAATTCGAGATATTGTGGCAGGAAGAGGTAATCAATCACACACATATTATAACGACGTATCGGAGCATTGACATGAGCTGTTTAGTGGATTGAGAGGCATGACGGTTTTCTCCAAAATGTGTATTCCGAAAACTCGGAGTAGTGCTAGAATTAATTTGTTAATATCAGGAACATGGTGACCAAGTGCTGAGAGTCATATCAGCAGGTATCAGACGCTCTGCGTTCTGCAGATCTGTGATGTACGGTATGAAATAAGACAAGGTGGAATGGTCGAGCATGACTACGCCCGTCGATTGTAGAACTCCTTCATAGCATAACAGTTGAGGAGGATCAACCAATTTCGATAGACACATAAAGAGATTATTTGTAAGGGCTATTGCTTGAACACAGAACGTATGTGTGCAAGTAAGCTACATCTGACGTGTGAACATTACTACAATGAGGAACATAATGTGAATATATATAATTTGCACTAATGGTGTATCTAATTGGATGTGCACACAGAGCAACATATAGTTCCCGATTAAAATATACAGTGGTAGGAAGTGCATTAATACTTCAGTCCTTGGATTAATTTACACTTTTTCTTTCTTCCAATACTTAGAGATAAGTGCGCCGAAATCAAAATTATGAGTCCGTACAACATCTCTGGTTATGTGCTGTCAGTGTATTGGTCACTGTCAACATCCTTTTAAAGTATGTTAATCCTTTAGTGAGAGATACATTAATGATAAGTAATACCCACCCTTGAACCATATGTTCTAATATACATTCTAGATGTAATTAATCCACTTCACAATAAGGCGTTGTTGTTTGTGTATTTATTATCTCTTTTATGTATTTATATCAACTAATCTCTTTTCATGATAAATATATGATATCAATTATAACTTGTGTTCTTAACTTCACTTCTAATGTTGTCTTATTTCGGCTAAGTTTCGTCTTAGCCCTCTAATCCTAGCAAGTCCCGCCTCCGTTTTCCGTCTGGTGGCTCTGTTCATGTAGGCGCCATCTTTAGCAAATTGAAAATCAAGCGTTCGGAGGCTTTCCAAATGCAAAGAATCTACGAAAGCTATCATATATATATATATATATATATATATATATATACTATATATATAAATTATATATATAATAATATATTATATACTTATCATAATATATATATAATATATAATAATATAATATATATATGATATATATATATATATATATATAATATATATATATAGTAATAATATATAATATAATATATAATATATTATTTATATATAATTATATATTATTATATAATATATATAAATAATTATAATATATATATATAATTATATATAAAATATATATTTTATATATAATTATTATATATTATAAATATAATATATATATATATATAATAATATATATATAATTTATATGCTCCGTTTATTATATTCCCAAATACCTTCTAACGTAAAATTATCCAGACAAATCACAGGCAGATGCGCCGTCCCCATGCTTTTTCCTGTTCTTTTCCCTATTAATCCGTGCTGCTCCTACCCCAGTCTTTGGGCTCTACTACCCAATTCTTCAGAGCCTAGTATCTCTTCATGTTGTTTGTCCAAGGTTGGTTCCAACAAGGGAATTTTCCCCTGTTAAAGGGTTTTTACAGCCCTCCTGTATTTCCTTTTTCCTTATACATTGGAACTATAAGATTGACTTTCCCAGCACCTCTGGTTACTTTTCCGCCTCTCGTTTTCCCAACACCCATTAAACAGTTTCGAAATTACTTCTTTCATTTCCTCTCATTCCCTCTTTTTTTAGTTCTCAATGGGTTCGCCATCTTTCCCCGGTGGCCTTAACCGTCTTCCTCAATCGCTTCCTCAGAAGCCCACCCCTCCAACTTCCTCCCATAGTGGATCTTCCCTTCCCTCATCCCATCCCCTTTTCCTCCCCTTCAACTATATTCTCTCCCCACCTTGTATTCATTCAACATTTTCACAGTTCTGATGTATTTCCGGTCCAATGTCTTCCTGCTTATGTATGTTTGGATCTCACCAAAAACCAATCTCCTTGCTTTATCCTTGAAATAAATTGGCCCAAAAACTTTTCCTCTTTGATCCTCTATCACGGTTTTTGCAAGTCTAAAAAATCTTCTTCTTTCCTTAAAACTGCTCGTTAACATCTTTCATCAAATTTCCTTCCCGGCCTCTCTCTTTGCTTGTTTTCTTTTTCGTACATTCTTGTTTTTCCAACACATTCCTCTCAGCTTCATTTCTTGTGGCCCTCTACTTTACTCGAGCCCCCTGTTACCTGTGGGCAGTTCCTATTTTTCAACCACCCTTCCTCCCATCAAATGGCCCTTGTTTTTCCTCTTTTATTACCCCTTCCCTTCTTTCAAGTCCACCCCTCGGCGTGTGGTTTTTTTTCTCGTTCCTCCCTTACCCATTCTTTACCCAGGGTCTTCTCTGCTGCTGCTTTCCTTACCGTTTCTTGTATCTCTCCCATCTCTCTCTTGAGTTCTTCCTTCTAAATTGTTTTCTAGGTCCTCGCTTAATTTTTTCAAATATATTTTCCCATTTGAAACTTTTGCAAATTTATTTCCTTCAGTGATTCTACTTTAATCACATTTCCTTTTCCTTGAAATTCAGCAAATTCTTCATGTCTTCAATCCTCCCGGTCCCCCCACCCAACAAAAATACATATTGATCCGAAAATACCCATTTTTTATATAAAACTCCAGGTATCCCTTCCCTTTCCACAAATCCCTTAAATTTAAGCCTAACTATCAGAACCGTTTAATATAATGTCTTATTAAATCACTGGTACATGAAAATTTCTCTCTGTGGGATATTGGTTCCAATCTGCATCTCTGGACGGTGGTTGAAATAGCTAAGTGTGACGTCCCTCCTGTTTGGAAAAAAACCATCAATTACGAATATCCTTGTGCATACCCGCCTTAAGGAGGATTCTAGCACAAATGGCACCTGGAAATCATTTCCTTATCTCCCTCTCCCATCCTCTCCATTAACTGGTCCCTCAACCAATTCCCTTCCACCGTCGTCCCTTTTCTCCCTCCCCCCACACTTTGCCCCAATTGAAAAGATCTACAATATAATAAGTTATATATTATATAATATATTATATATATATATATATATATATATATATATATAATACTATATATTATAGTTATATATTATACAATATATATATATATAGTATATATATTAATGATAAATATATATATATTAAGTAGTATAAAGGTATATATAGTAGGTAGAAGTGTTTGAATAGATGTTTTGTTTGGGAAAAGTGTCATCCCGATTATGCGATTCATCGATTTTTTTCGATACATCCTATAGAAAAATGAGCCTTAAACCGAATTACGTTACTCGAATACATTTGGAATTGGTCTCAAGCGATAACCGATAACCGTTAGGAAACTGAATCAATCGGGCTTCAGCGGATCCGCTCGATTCCGTGCATAGAAAGATACTAAACCCGTCCTTATGGTATATAGGTAATTACTGTAGCACAGTGGAACCCAACACTTTTCCAATGACACAAAATAATTCCTATATTAAAATGTTTCTCCGCTGAAAAGAAGTGTGAAATTAAAATATTCCTACGAAAAAGAAGGAGCGACCCTCCAATGACTCGATCCTGAACGATAAAGACAACCAAAGGAGGAAGGAAGATTCCAAAAAGAAAAGAAAGGGAATCAACGAATGTTAAAATTAAAAGGTTTCGCCAGTGGTCCATAAAAGGAGTCCACAATTTTGACTTTGAGATTTAAAGGGGCAGGTGAATATCTATATATAGATATTATAATAGTAGATAAATGATAGATATATAAGTTGATAATGATAACGTAGTACGTATCGTATATATTATGATCAAAACATATATTATGATTCGAAAGTATATAGTAAATACTGAAGATAGTAACGTGTAGTATATATATAATAATTATATAATATATATAATTATAATATTATAGGGAGAGTTGTATTTATTCCCGTTGTTGTGGCATTTCTTTTTACAATATCTTGAAAATTGATGTTTTGGCGTGAAAAAAAAAGTGTCTCTGAATACTATAGGAAAGGAAAATTCATTCCCAAAGGTTAAATGAAAGGTTATTATATAATTTCGGCGTGGGGGTAAAGAATTAGGGGGAGCTTTTAGAAAAAATATTTGTTATGCATATGTTTTCTTCCTGAAGGGTTAAGATTGCGGTTTAAAACTGGCGCTTGCGTATTATCATACGAAAAAAAGGCCTTAAAATAAATTGTAATAATAGATCTATCGTTGTTAATCTGGAGGTAACAGGTACAGAACAACAAAAAGGGGTGACGTCTGAAATTTTTGTAAGATCCTTAACGACAAAAACAAGTTTGTAATCGATTGTTAGAATACAGTATGGTAATTTCGAGTTAAAGCGGGGTGGGGCCACTGATTAAGTATGCAAAGTGTAGAATTTTCCTCATTAAACCCCGTTTGTTGTTACGGCGGGCCCTTCGAATTTGTAACTGATTCAAAGTATAGAGGCTATACTTTGCCCGGAGGCCCTTGTTCCATGATAATGAACCAGTTACGGCGTTAGGGCCAAGGCATAGTCCCCCCGGGTGGCCCTCCATGGTTCCCTAGATGGCCGCGATTTAGGCGGTTAGGGGGGCACTAAGGTTCCGGAGAGGGGCGTTTTCCGAATAATCCATTAAGGTTTTATGGGGCCGTGGTAAGTTCCCGGGGGCTTCGCCATAAGATCCCCCATTAGGGTTTAGGGCCTAAGGGAGATAAATGGGAGAGAGCGATTTGACGCTTTCAGTAAGAGCCACTAGGTGTAAGTGATAAAGGCTTTTTTGCTGGTACAGACGCCACAACATATTTTAGATAGTATTATTATAGTATATTCAATACAATATATATAATATAGATATATCAAATATATATATAATATAAAGTATAATATATATATATGATATATTATATAGTAAAAGTATGATATATATTTAAGAGGTGGCTAAGCCGGATAAGTGGATTTTTTCACTACCGCGGATACGGGGATGCCGGGAACTGCCGGATAGTGGGGGATTTTTCCAACTGATCCGCCGGATGGCGGATTGCGGATAGTAAAAATCACTTTCCCGCGGGATTTGGCGGATTGCCCGGTGAATAGCGGGCATAAGTTAAGTTTTTGAAGCCGTTTTTAAGCCCACGAAAGGGTTACTGTCACAACACACACCACACATAATTTTATATATATATATATAAATATATAGTATATATATTATATATATATTATATAATATTAAATTATATATATATATAATATATATTATAATATTATAAATCAGTATAGTATAATATATAGTATACGGTATAGTATGATATATAATATATATATATATATTACCCGTATTAAACCAAAGTGGGCAGGACGCCTTTTGAACCTAACCTCTTTTTTGCCCAACCCCACCAAACCCCTCTTTTCCCCAAGCCCTCCATCCATTTGGGAAAAAGGGTTATATATAATATTAATGCCCTTTTTAGAATTAATAATTCCCAAATTATGTTTTCAATAACAAAAAAGCCTTCAAGAGGCCCTTTCTCCAGAAGGGAGAGTTTTGGCCCTTCTCTTTTCGGGTCGTCAAATGCAGAATTCCTGCAACCACTGGAAAGAAACGCTCACTAGCTTTACACGTTTGGTTAAAAAGGGATTGCTAAAGATTTTTTATTTCCTGGCGAACCCTTCCTGAAAGATGTTGGAAAAAACTTTTTAACAATTATTACGCCCAAAACCAGTGGGATCTGTTATCTGATTTCAAGGCTTTTGTTGTCTCTTTTTGATACTCGCTTCGGATCAAATCGATGGTCGTCCTTTTTGACCCTCCGAACATCGCCTGGCTTAAGAATTTGTGCTAGAAGAGCCCAAAGAAAAAACGTTTCAAAATAGGATTCGGCAAAATGCAATATCCGCTTAAATAAGGAAATTGGCAATTTGTTGCGGGTGTCCCTGTTTCCTGTGATTCTTTTGCTTTTTATTCGGCTAGTGGGATAAGTTCCGTCCCCGCCCTTTAGGCAGCATTTCATCGCAAAATAGGCATCCGCCCAAAATTTAATTTTAACAGTCCCCCCTGTGGGGAAACACGTGAATCTCCAGAAAATTTTTTTTTCTCTGGTATCTAGGAATTTTAGAAAAAAGTTGCAGATTGCCACATGCGGTTCAGTGTTTTGCGAGAGTTTGAAATCTAACATTGATATCCTATCCTCCAAGTCATGACTTGTTTTCTGTGATCGCCTTGAAAAGTCCCCGTTACTTTTAAATATATAATATAATATTTATATTATATATAATATATATAATAATATATATATTATATATATATATTATATATATACTAATAATATATATATATATATATATATATTATATATATATAATATATATTATATATATAATATATATAGTAATATAGGTAGTTGGCAACAAAACACAACGTAACTCAAAATACATTGTTCAGTGAAATGAATAGCTATTCTCGCGTCATCCCAAGCCATTTCTGCGGGATGAGGTTGTTGCCCCCGGAATGCCGGATAGTTGGGGGAAATGGCGGAATGAGGTTTTGCGGGATGCGATAAGTGAAAATTGGAAAATGCGGGAATATTCCGCATAAAATCGCGGGATGCCGGATGCGGGGATATTGCCGCCTACACCTCTAATATAGATAAATATATATATAGTATATATATATTATATATATATATAAATATATATATATTATTATATATATAAAGGTATATAATATATCAATTAAAAATTTTTGTTAAAAATATATATTTATATGATATATAATATAATTATATAATACATATATAATTATAATATACTAATACTATTGCAAAATGATCTTTTTTGCCCCACTCACCTAATAAACGTATAATAATATGTAAATATAATATATATAATATATTATAATCTATATATAATATATATAAAAAATTTATAATATTATCATTAATAGTAATAATTTAAATTATATCATATTAATATTATATAATATATATATATTATATAAGTATAAGGGAACGTGCCCCTCTTGGGTAGGCGCCCAGGTGGCCAAAGGTAGGCAAGTGCCATTCCCAACAAAGAGAAGTTGATTATTTCATTTAACTATTTGTGTTTTTTTAAATATTTAAAACAAATTTGGATCAAAAATAAATTTCCCCTTACAAGTTTGTTGATCCGAAATTTAAAAACAAAATTTCATTTTCCCCTTGTAAAGCAAAGAACTTTTTGGGCTTTCTTCTTCTCCCGCCGCTTTATAGATATTAAGTATATAGAAAAACTCGGGGTTAAATGGACGTTTCTCCCGTGCTTTATTCTCTGTTTTTGAATGTCTTATAAAAATGAAGATGGTGCCCTAAAAAAGACACATTCTAAATTCCCTGGCTGTTTTCGATTCGTTCTTCCAATAATCAAGTCGGTTTGGGAAATGATGTCCGGTTGAGGGTGGGATGTCTTCCCGTCTCTCTCTCTTCTCTTCTCTCGCCTCCTCTCCTCGCTCTCTCTCCCTTTCCCTCTTCCTCTCGTCCTCTCTGGAATTTCGTCGTCGTCGTCGTCTCTCTCTCTCTCTCAATGATATATATATATATAATATATATATATATTATACTATATAATATATATATATATTATATAATTATCATAATATATATATATATAAATAAATATATATAATATATATATATATTATAAATATATATAATCCAAGCAGTCAAGACATAAGCGCAAATGAAAGCGCAAAAACGCGCAAAAAGGCGCAAATTGTGCGCCTTTTAGGTAAAAAACGTTGGGGCCTTTTTTGACCCGTTTGGCCGCCGGGCGAAATTTCCCTAAATAAAATGTTGCCGCTTTTGCAATTTTGCGCTTCAACAACTTTTTCTTAAGGACGGCGCGAAGAAGCGCCAACAATCTTTGGCGCCCTGTTCTTCTAACAATGTTGCCTTTGCGCTCTATCGTAGAATATTTTTGCGCTTTGCAATATATATAATATAAATATATATATATATTATTATCATAGTATATATATATATAATATATATATATATAATAATAGTATATAAGTTAAAATCAGTAATGTCCAAAATCGTTATATATCTACTATATATAATATGATATAAGTATATTATATATATATATAAATATATATATATATATATAATTATTATACCCTTGTCCCCTTCGTACTAACTATATAGATTACTATATAATATGAATATATATACACTATAATATATTTAGTAATATATATAATATATATATATATATATATATATAATATATTTAAGTATATATATATATATTTTATTATCTATATTAGTATATATATATATATATATATAAATATAGTAATAGTTATATAATATATATAAATATATATATATATATTATATATATATATAATAATATATATATTATATATATAATATTATATATTATAAATAATGTAATTAATCAATTATTTATTAAAATTAATTTATATATATTTTATTATTAATTATTATTATTATTTACTTATATTTATTATTATTATTATTTATTATTATTAATGTCCATTATTATTAATTATATTAAATTATTTTCTGAATTTAATTAGTTATAATTTAATTTGTTATTATTATTTGTTAAATTAAGTTTTAACATGTCATCTCTCATCTACCCTTCTACATTTTTGCTCCAGATTTTATCTTTTTCATTCGTTTTATCTGACCATTCTATTCATTATCCCTTTTCATCTCATGTATATAACTTGTACATTTAATTAATTATTATACCTCAATTTTGTTCTAATCCACCCTTCCATGATGTTACCATGATGATTCATACAACTTATTGTCGTTTTTTTTAAACTTTTGGAAATGGTTTATCAATAGATTGAATAAGTACTTAATTAAGAGGAAAAAGAATTGCAAACGGGATGAAAAGGACGTCCGTCGAAGTGTTTACTCTTGCAACTTATTCTTGAGGGAGTGTGGATGCCCGTCCCTGTACGTTCCAATGAAAAAAAGAAGGCAGCGCGCCAGCCCCTGACCCTTGGGAAAACACCGCTTAATGGGCCCCCGACCCCATCTTATCAAAGTAGCTTTTTTCCTGTCCCTGTCGCAAAGCGAGCAGAGAATGAGACAAGTAATAGTTGTGGGGCAAGGTAGGAAGCTGGCGAGTTGTGGCAATGGAAAGGATTGAAAAATGCTCCCAATGGTAAAAAAAAACCTTTCCAAGCCCCTTTTACAAGGTTACCTGGCGCCTTATTTTTAACCGCCGTTTTTTTCCTTTTAGATTTCCTTCAATTGCTCCCTTGTGGTTAAACTGCAAAATTGAAGTAGGGGGTCAAAAAAGCGGAGGCCCGGAGCTGCTTCAACAGAACAGTGGACGAAACACCAGCAAAAAGGCGTCAAAACCTCATCAATTCCCTTCAGTCCTAAGTGTGCTTCCCGAAAATATTTAAACAGAAGATTGCCTCTTTGAGTGTTCCTTTATAAACTACGGTAAGTTGTTTTATTTTACACCTGCCGAGGTTTTAACTAATAGATGCGCCGCCCCACGTGTCAACAATTAAACAGATTAACAAAACCTTAACAGAATACACAAGGATTCCCCCCCCCCCATACATTTGTTTCGAATTTAAAATAAAATAGGTAAGCATTCTTTTGAACGTTTCAATATCATTTTTCTCATAGCAAAATATTTTTTTTCGGCTTCTAGATTTCTTGCTACACCATGACATTTCTGGGCCAATTTAACAATTTGTGGGAGTCCCCCCATAGGAGTTCTTTTTTGGCTCGATTCCCCCTGTCTACCCTGAAACTCTGATTTCCACACTACCCCCTCCCGAAGAAAGTGATGAAGGGATCTTGATGTTCATGCATAACATGGGAAAGGGCCCCTTGACTTTCAGCCAAAGAGCAATTAATTACGAGTCCAGTTAAATGTTGGCCCACAACCCGCAGAAAAACGCTTGGAAGCCCCTGGGAAACAGACAACAGGGAGTTTCTCAACGGGGAATGACGGTTCCACTGGGATTAATTTGATAGGCCGTCTCTTGAAGCAGAGAAAGAAGTCCCCCCCTCTGGTGCCGTTTCGTGCCCTCTAAAGCAGTCTTGATCCTGTCGGGTTCCTCAAGACCAGCACAGTCCCCTTAGCCAACAATACGTCTACGGTGATTCATTCCATAAAAATTGCTGACATTGGTCGGCATAAAAGGGTCAGTAAATAATCAGTATGAAAAAATCAAAATAAACGTAAAAACTAAACTTTTTTAAAAAACTCCAAATCGAAATAAGGAAACAACCTTTAAAATTAAAAAAATTTTTATCTTCAGGTTACCTGCATTACAACCAGGTTTAAATTGATGCAAAATTTCTGTGGCAGGCCTTGTCGGGTAACGTATGCTCATGCAAGACAACGAAAAGAAAGCGAAGAAGAACAGGCACCGGACTCCCTCTGCCCGGAGCATAGCGTTGGGGGGTTTGCGCTTTTGGGAAAGAAAGGGAATGGAGCCAAACTTAGTGACACAGACGGCTTCTCGGCAAGACAAAACCTCCTCCAGCCTGAGAAAAATCTGGCCTTTTACGAAGAAACATTGATTGCCCCCCTTGCTTAATGAAAAACATCGCCTTGTTTCCGACCATTTCCTAAACACATGTAAACAATCGTTTGGCTACTTAAATGCCGATTGTTCAAAAACTGTTCCCCCCCGCCCTTGGTCCCCCTCCTGGTTTACCCCAAGATCCATTTAATAAGACAACCTTAACCCCAAAGCACAAGGAAATTTGTGGATAAAATTACCCAACAGGCAAACTACAACGCCTGCGAGAAATTAGACCCAGCCCCGAGTTTGGGACAAGACTTAAAAACAACCAAAGTGTTTTAATCGCTGGAATACTCCCTAATACGGAATTCTATCTCGCACCTGGTTTCACGAAACCTTGATATCGGTCGCAGGACCCACAAATTCCAAAACCAAACCATTTGTTGTGGAGCAAGCCTCTTGGTTTCTTCCAGTATTAATATTTAAACCCAAAAGTGGGATAAGGAGGTAATTTTGGCCCGGGAGTACATCGGAAAATATGGCGCCCCCTAATTGCTGTGTAGGGCTTCGATATGTTGCCCGAAGAAGAAAGCAATGCGTAAAACCGCGCGGCGAGTGTCCGCCCTAAATTGCATAAGTCTCTCTTTGCCTCCTGGACCCCAAAGGGGACCAACGCTCCGGGGAAATTGCAAAGGAAGAAGGTGGAAAAATTTCACTCACTGCCCTAAACCTTTAGTCAGTACCGTAATTCCGGCCACTTTCCGCACTGCCCACCCTTTTCCTATTGAAAAGGAATTAGAGATCTATTGAGGGTTATATAATAGGATTGACCAGCCCCGAAGGGGGTGTCAATCCGAGCCCAAAAACAGGAAAACAAAAAACGAAGGTTTTGTTGTGTTTTGTTCCCTGTGGTTTTTTCTTAGAGCGTTTTCCTCTTTGGAATGTGATGGTTTTGTATTATTATTATTTATTATTATTATTATTATTGTCCGAAGAAAATTTCATGTCAGGAGTTTGATCAAATACCATTTCCGAGGTGTGTTGTGCCCTCCGACTACCTTCCCGAACTGCCGACTTTCCGGCTCCCGGATTTCCCGGCTCCGGCTCCGGCCCCCGCTGTTTTGGTTCAGACTCTTCCGGCCTTGCCGAT
>JABUQX010082061.1:0-7500 GCA_015478945.1 Trachelipus rathkii
CCAGAGAGAGATGCTTTTATATAAATAAAATATGAATATAAAAAGGGAATTTAAAAAAATATATATATATATTAATATTACATACTATTATTATCATTTAATTTTTATTTTGGGAGTTTAAATTGTTAAACACTATATTTCACTATTAATCACCGTATTATATATTTTAATGTTGATATTATTCTTGATGAACTGTACTATGTTTTATAATATATGTTGATGGTTCTACACATATATTTCACTATAAATTACATTATTTACACTATTCACTATATTAAAAATTTGATTACTGAATATTTGTATTATTTTATCATGTATACAATACTGCTTGTAGTCTTAATATGTTTCTTAAATATATTTAACAATCTGTCAAAATTTTTTAACACTATTGACTATCTTAAAATTATCATGAAATCAAAATGTCATTATACGCACAATATGTGATTATATTAGTATGTTAACGATATATCACCAATTGCGTGAAAGATATAATGTGATAGGAGGGGGGTCACCCTTGCTACCAGTGGAAGAGAATTTGGAAAATTTACTTCATGTGACTCGACGATAGACGCAACTCCACCTTCTTCAATTTAGTATTTTATTTTTCTTTATAATTTTATTTTTGTATTTATATTAATTAGCATATGCTGGAAGGGATGGAGATGAAATTTTTTCTGTGATAGAGCATGGGGAGGGAGTTTGAATTGTTTGTAAATGTGGTGGTGTTGGTAAGTCTTGCAATTAAAATCATAATTTGGTTTTTCTGGACTTCTAGGCACATTTGCTTACGTTTGCTTGTTCTTTTCTTTTCTTTCTTTTCTTCCGTGTAAGAAGTATGGTTCCAATTCAAATCTTCAGTAGAATCCAGATTCGACTCACTCTTCAATAAATGCCTTGACTTCCTTCTTTTTCCAATCTCTCTCTTTCTGATCTCTCTGTATTTCCTCTCTGGTTTCAGAGTCATTATCGGCGACGGTCGAATCATTATATCTTATATATTTTTAATGAATGAGTAAGGAGATTTTCTCTCCATCAGCGGATTGGAACAGTTGGAACTGCGTCGCAGCGTTAAAATTACCGATGCTCTAACCACTAGGCATCTACGTCCAAAAAGAAGGTTCACGTAGTTTTAAACACCGTCTGTTTTTCTCATCCCATAATATATAATATAAATTATATATTTATATATATATATATATATATTATATTTACTATAATATTATATATATTTATATATATAAATATAATTATATATATATATATATTTATATATTATATATTATATATTATATTATATTTATATAATATATATATATATATATTATATATATATTTAATATATATTATATATTTTGTTATATTATATATATATTATTATATATTATATATATATGTATTATATATATTATTATAATATATATATATATTATATATATATCTATTATATTATTATATTATATATATATTATATATAATATATATATATATATATAGTAATATATATAATATATATATATATATATAAAAATTTAGATAGGGGTTTAAATGTAGTTTTTAAGTTGCAGATGAATACACAGTAGTACCTTAGTAAAGGAATAATGATGGATTAAAGATTCAAAATGATCTTGATAAAACTTCTTATGTCGAGATAATTAAGTGGCAAATACAATTTAATAGTAAAAAGTGAAGGTTCTTCACCTAGGTACTCAAATAAAAGTTTAAACTGCGATATGAATGGGATTGGCTTGAGTCTGTGGACTAAAAAAAAAATTTAGTTGAGTATATAGAGCTTAAAGTAGCTAATCAGTGTTTTGGAGCAAGAAATAAAGCTAATAAGATGTTAAGGTATAATAAAGTTCAATTATGGTTTACAAATAACAAAGTTATAAGTGCTGCATAATTATTTTTTTTGTCAGTATTAGAGTATTGTTGTTGTGTGTATTTAAGAAAAACTAGGGTATGGCTGGAGAGCAGGTAAAGTGTGCAGCAAGATGTTTCTGGCTTGAGGGTAAGAGTATGGGGGAGGCTGAAGAAGTTTAGGAATGTTTTCTTTAAGAAGGGATTTCTCATTTGTGGCATTTTGTAGCTAAGTGGACCATCTTATGTATATTCAAGATTGAAGTTCATTTCGAAAAAAATGAGTAAAGTTTGAAAAGAACAATGTTAAAAACAAAGATTTTGAAAAAAAAAAGGAAAATTCTTAAAGAATTTCTACAGACATAGAAAAGCATTGAAAACGACGTTTAAGAGGTCATAAAAAGCTATAGTTTGCTTCTTTTCTGGTTGAAATTGAATGAAAATTAGGATATTTTATTTTCACATTTCTGCTTATTCAGAATTTCAGCGAAAAAATATTGGACCTGCCCTTTATTGAAGAATATATATATATATATATATATATATAATATATATATATATATATATATATATTTATATATATATATTATATATATATATATATATTATATTATTTATATAATATTATTATATATATTAATATATATTAAATATTATATATATAATATATATATATATTATATATATATATATATATATATATAATATTATATATAATATATATATATATTATATATAATATATATATATATATATATATTATATATATATATATATATATATACGGTATAGTATATTATATATTATATATATTACATAAATATATAAACAAATAAAATCTGATACAGCTATAATAATATATATATATATATATATATTATATATATAATATATTAATTATATATATATATATTATATATATATATATATTATATATTATTAGATATATATATATATATATATATATATATATATTATAATATTATAATAATATATATATATAATCATATTATCATTACCCCACTTCCTTCCCAAGAGGGGTACCAACTAACTATCCATCCTTTCCACATGGAAACATCTCAACGTATTCTTGATTCTCTCATTACCACTTTTTCCACCGACACATTCTAATACGTTCATTCCTCATGTTTATCAATTTTCTTCGCACCTAAACGCCCCTAAGAATTGTTCATCTGAAACATGTCTTTAGATCTATACTCTTAATTTCAGACCATAGTCTAACTACTATACATTAAACAGGTAACAAACAAACATCATATATATATATATATATTAGTATTAATATTTATATATTATTATATATATATATATATTATATAATATATATAATATATTATATATATATATTAATAATATATATATATATATAATATATATATATATATATATATATATATATATATATTAATATATATTATATATATATTATATAATTATATATATAATATATTATATACATTATATTATTTATATATATATATATTTATTATATATATATATATATATATATATTAAATATTATATATATATTATATATATATTTTATATTTATATATATATATTATTTATATTTATTATATATATATATATATATAATTATATTATATATTATATATATATATGTATAATAATATTATAATTTTCCAGAGGTGGAGTCGGAGTCAGTATTTTCAAAAGGGTGGAGTCGGAGGCGGTTTTTCAAAGGGAGGAGTCGAGTGGTATTTTCAAAAGGGTGAGTCGGATCGGTAATTTTCAATGAGGTCGAGTCGGTAATCTTCAAGAGGGTGGAGTCGGAGTCGGAAAATTTTTGAACCGACTCCACAACCCTGCTGCCTACTACCACTTATCTTTTGCAGGAATGCTAATGCATGCTCGAGAAGGTCGTGATCGCGTAAGCGGCTTTATTGTTACTTGCGAAAATGTATGATGTATGGGCACATGGATATGTTAGAGGGAATATGGTTGAGGAGAAGAAGCGAGAGGTGTGGATGTTTTTAGATAAGGGGAAGTTTAATTTCTCCTGTGACTGTAACAAAGATGAAAGAAGGGTGGGAATGTGTCGTGTGAAATGTGTTTGTGCTGGTGTGGAAAGGAATGAGAGGGGAGAGAAGAAGTTGCAATTCCGATGAGTGATTTGTGGTATAGAGCTTTGGTAGATATTGTGTTTGTGAGTACTAGAATTCTAGTGGTTAAATTTAGTTTGAAGGTCAAAGTAATGTGTGGTTTGTGAATATGGTCCATCTTAGGGTAATGTTGAAGAGATGGTTTTTGGTAATCTGAACGATGTATTGGATGGGGTGAGTAAATGGGGGGATCTTTCAGATTCATTGGTTGGGACTAAATGGTTGGATAGTGATCAGAAAAGGGATGGTATAAAGGGTTTGGGGTGTGGGAGAAAATGAGAAGGGTAGAAGGTGATTGATTTCTGGATTGAGAGAGAATGTGTGTGAGTATACTTTCTTTAAACACAAGAGTATTCATAAGTGTGCTAGAGTTGGTGTAGGTAGAGATGGTTATCGAAGTGAAAAGTATGATTGATTTTTGTGTGGTGAAGAAGAGTTGAAGTAATGTTGGTTGTATGTTAAATCTGAAGGGGGTTGGAATGAGATTATCGGATCATTATGATTGTTCTTAGTGTAAAATTAAGAGGAAGGTGATAAGGAAGGAAGTGGGTAGAATTAAGACTGAGAAGTTAAGTGAACAAGGTGCTAAGAATAAGTATTTAAGAATGCTCGCAAGTAAATCAGTTGAATGTGAATAAGTTGAACTAGAACAATTCTGGAAGCAATGAAAGAAGCGGTTGTTGCTGTGCGAAGAAATATGTGGATGTGCTAAGTAGGAAGTAAGAACGTTAACAGTGAGTGGTGGAATGTAGAGGTGATGTAGCGGGTTAAAGTCAAAAAGAGCGTGGTTTGAACTGTCTAAAAGTCATGATAAGGTTTCAAAAGAGAGGTGTTTGGAATTATATAAGGAGAAAAAAAGGAATACTAAAAGGTGCATACGTAGGAGGAATAAAAAGAGGTAAATGAACAGTTTGGAAAGAGGATGAATGAGGACTTGCAAGACAATAGGAAGCTCTTCTGGAAGGAAGCATGAAAGGTTAAGAATGAGAATATAGGAAATCTGCTTAGAATAATGAATAGGTATGGTGCTTTCGTAACTGATGAAATGGATTGTGAAGTTAGTGTGGAGGAAACACTTCGAAAATCTGAATAACATAGGCAGTAATGAAGAGGTGATAGTGAATGTGAGTGGTTTTGATGGTGCAGAAAGGAATAGGTTTTAGGGACGAGGTATTAGTAGTGAGGAGGGTAATGGGCAGAATGAGAAAAGGTTGAAGAAAACAATGGCAGGTATAGATAAAATTACTGTGAAATGATCAAAAGGAGGCGAGATGATGATTGATTGGATTTGAAGTTGTGTACAAAGCGTTTATAAGGGTATGTTCCGAGGGATTGGAGGAGAGCAGTAACAGTACCCTTATATAAGGGTAAGGGGGATAAGGGTAGCTGTAGGAATTATAAGGGAATTAGTTTATTGAATGTTGTTATGATAGGACTAATAAGGAAGTTCTATGGCAGGTGTTAGTGATATATGGTGTTGGTGGTAGGCTTCTGAATGGAATCAAAAGTATGTATAACGATAGTGAAACGTGTGTAAGAATAAATGGAGCTGAAAGAGATTGGTTTAATATTAATAACGGGGCGAGGCCGGGATGTGTTAGGCCTCCTTTGTTTTTCAGTTTGTATATGAATGGGGTTATGAAAGAATTCGAGGTGGGTGTGGCAGGGGATGTTGTTAGAATGATGGAGGGGAGTGGAGGGCGCCCTACCTATTATATGCGGGTAATTTGGTTTTGTGTGGCGAATCTGAAAAGAGTATTGGTAGTATTAGGAATATTTTATTCCAGTATTAAACCTTACTATTTTGCTATTAATTATATGAGATTGAACTAAAGGGTTTTTTAAAATGTTTACAAAAATTTATGAATATTTCTTGTCCCTCTATTTGCACTATGGTTTAGAGACTTTCTTGGCTGTGAAAATATATTTTGTTTTTCAACAGCGAAAGGTTGTTTTGAAACTTTAAAACGAGGCACTTGAAAAATAAGAGTCAATTGAGTAAATCGTGAGATGATATAGCTCCGATCTTTTTTGTAGCATTATGATATATTAAACTATATATTAACCATGGGCGTCGCCAGCTTTCAAGCTAGGGGGGGGGCAGCTTAAAATTTTATATGAGCTTATTATAATGATATTATATATATATATTATATAATATTATATATATATTATATAATATAATATATATATATATATAAATATATATAATATATAATATATATATATATATATATATATATATATATATATAAGAAAAGAAGACAACATAATACTAGAAACATTTGTATGGATAATTAATTGATTAATATTTAAATTTATTTTATTAAACAATAGAATATAAATACAATATGCAATGATGGAAAATTCCAATATAGAGCAGTTGCAAATTGATATTATTAAAAAGTATTTCTTGGGTTCAAAGCAAATTTTCATTACTGTTGATAAAATATCATAATTGTCATACACAATTTTCTGTGTACACTCATCATGGCCAGTCTGTTTACCTGTCGTCTTCCATAGTATATCGCAGCCAAGTCTTGATCCGTCGCAGGTACTGGAAGAATGTTCTACTGTACTGGTGGGGCATGGCTGGGCGAGTAGTATCTTCAAAGTTTTTTTCGTCGACGGAAAGAAGGTTCAGTCTCCTTTAAGACTTTGGGAGACAACAAAATCTTTTAGTTCTTCACTACTGAGTTTCTTTGTCTTCCCAATTTTGTACCAAAGTCTAGCTCTTCTTCTTCTATGCTTTCTAAGTGGAAAAACTATTAAATGAAGCTGTCTTTTCCTTTAACTTATCGATTGTTATGAGAGCATGTAAAAAGGATGTAGATATGTCAATGCTTAAGCAGGTGTATTTGTAGAAAACCGTAATTTCAAAGAAGAGGTTATAGAACCCAGTACCGAGTTATTAAGGATCTTCTCCAGAACTCAGTAGGATTTGTTGCTGGGATTGTTGCTGCAGTGCTGCTGCCTACCAAATACGTGCTATATTTCAGATCAAGTCCCAGTTGCTCGCGTTTGATTAGTTTCTTTTACTCATCGATGATTTTTTCTTCACATTTCCGATGGCTCCTAACCATTTCCAATATGTTGAATGTGCTGGAGGATTTGACGATATACAAGGTCATGGATGGAGAGCATTTACATGGCTCTAAATAGTACAGTATTTCGCGTTCAATATCATAGCATGATGAATGACGACTTAATGCCGCTGAATGCAACTGAAAAACGCTTTTTCTTGTGGCGGTTTTTCCTTCAATGGAAAGGATTTCTAATGCTTGCATAATTCGTACAAAGTTCCTTAAACACTCGGATGCACTTGTGTTGTTCAGACATCTGGTCTGGCATAGGCTTGGGATGTTGGCATTAATTTCTTCTCAAGACCGACTCGCGAAAAACGTAATAATGTCCTTTAAGTTCCCACAGTATGGCGGATTTCTGGTATTGTGTTCAATCTTTACTACTAGATTTTTTTTTGTGTGAAGAGCAATGAAAA
>JABUQX010082061.1:12500-22392 GCA_015478945.1 Trachelipus rathkii
TCACTTTCCTAGCATAAGCTGTTTCTCTGAAGGTGTTAACACTTCTCGTATCTTGTTGTGCATTGACGTGGCATTCCCCTCTTCCTAACACAGAAGCAGATTTGTCAATCTTGGGAATGGTAGATTTACCACATTCTTTGTTCAGGCTTCCGAACTTCTTCGTCACTTAGAGCATTATTTACGCAAAGAAGAGGGGTTCAGCCATCATTCTTGATTGGACGGATGAGGCAAGAAAAGCTTTTGACGCTTCAAAGGAAGCTCTAGCTGCTGCAACACTTCTTGTCCATCCTCAGGACTCTGCACCAACGCGTATTCAAGTCGACGCTTCCGACTTTGCTGTTGGTGGTGTCTTGCAGCAGTATTTGAATAACGTTTGGTCTCCTTTAGCCTTTTTCTCTCGCAAGCTTCAACCTGCCGAAACTCGGTATAGTGCTTTCGGTAGGGAGTTGCTGGCAATGTACCTAGCTACTCGACACTTCAGGTACTTCATAGAAGGTCGAGATTTCCACATCTTAACCGATCACAAACCTCTTACGTTCGCGATGATTTCCCGTTATGAACGACATTCTCCCAGAGAAGCACACCAACGTCTCCCAATTCACCACTGACGTTCGGCATATCTTTGGGGTAGATGACACCACTGCCGATGCCCTTTCGGGCATCCAGATCGACTCTATTTCTCCTATTCCAATCATAGATTTTGAAGCTATGGCACAGCTCCAAGAGGATGAAATCATCGACCCCACATTAACTTCTTCTTTACGGCTAGAGTGGATAATACTCCCGGGTATCAAGAGGAAGTTGCTATGTGATACGTCAACCTCTACTCCTCGTCCATACGTTCCTTCTTCATACAGGAAAGACATCTTCCTCAATCTCCATTCCCTTTCTCACCCCGGCATCGAGGCTTCGCGAAAGCTGGTTTCAGCACGCTTTGTGTGGCCCGGCGTCAATGCCGAAGTTACGAAGTGGGCACTCAATTGTCTTTCCTGTCAACGGTCTAAAGTCCAGAGGCACACTAAAAGCCCTCTTGGCTCCTTCTTACTACCAGGTGACAAGTTTGAAAAGGTTCACATAGATATTGTAGGACCTCTTCCTCCTTCTAATGGCAAACGCTACCTCCTTACTTGTATTGACCGGTTCACTCGATGGACCGAAGCCATTCCTCTTTCTGTTGCTTCTTCGGAATCCATTGCGATAGCTTTTATGACGCATTGGGTTTCTCGTTTCGGCATACCTCTCTCTGTCACTACAGATCAAGGACGTGTCTTCGAATCTTATTTTGGAGATATTTGATGCGCCTCCTGGTCTGAAAAGTTCATACCATTGCTTTAATCAAAAGCAAACGGAATTGTAAGAACGATTGCATCGTCAGCTTAAAGGGCTTCATTGCTGTCTCCACGACGGAAATTGGACAGACCTCGCTCGTTGGTATGTAGGTATTCGCACTGCCATGCAAAGAGGGATCTGAAGTTCTGCGGCAGAATTGTCTATCGGTCCACTCTTCGGTTTCTCGAAAGTTTTTTCGCAATCTTTCCGTCTCTACTGCTGTATCCATTATTTTCAACCCGCTTAAGGGCTGTGCTTCGTCGGGAGACTGATCCTACTCGCCACACAAAGTGCATTCTTTCGTACCTAGGCATTCTACATGCAACATGTTTTGTAAGACATGATCGCGAGCGCACTGCCTTTAACGAAGTACGATGGACTTTTTCTGTGTTCTTCGGAATGGAATGTGTTTACCATTTAACGTCCACGCACAGGGTCGTTCAATCGACGTTTTAAGCCACGTTTTCGAGTCAATATCCTCTGATACTGCCAGATTCGGAATGTTTTCCCAATGATAGTTTCAGTCCTTTAGCACGACTCCGTACGTACACTTCTGTTTCACTCCCCTTCTCTTCTACTATTCACCGCACCTCTCTAGTACCTATTACTCCGATCATTTAGCTCACCGTCTGCACAATAGATGAGGTAACTTCAGCTTCACAACCTCGTCCGAGTACTCGTGCTAGTGCACGCGATATAGCCACACCTGCACCGACTGTACCTACAGCTCGACCTTCCGGGCCCTCTCTTCGTTCTGCTTCAATACCTCCTTCTACTCAACGTAGTTCGAGCAGTGGCAGACAGATTCGTTGGCCGAGTCGTTACCTATATTAAAGAATCTGCTGCCCCTACCTCTGGAGGGGGGTTCTGAAGTCTGCCTTAAAATCATGTTTGATAACCTAATACTGTATTAATATGTATGTAAAGTTAGTAAATTAATATTGAAAACACATTATAATGTTAGTACAGTTTAAACATCTGAAAGTAGTTTTTGTTTATCTGACAATATTGATTTTTGCAAACGTTGACTAATGCTTCGTTCGTCTTAGCTTTTTAACTCGACGAATGAAAGCGTTTATTAAACTGCTGCCAAATTATTTCTGTTATTTGACTAAAAGTGATTCCTAATTTATCCTGAAGGTAGGTGAAGGTGTATACCTGATACAGGTGATAATGTGTATGCTTTCTTTATTATGTGTTTTCTTATTGCAATGTATTGATTTTTAGGAATATCGGATATGCATATAGCGGTTATCTTATGTTCTAAAACCCTTATCGAGAATTTTTTTATTATTTTGGTAAACTTAAGAGATTTCAATTTTGTAAGGCTATTAACAAACGACCGATTCAAGAGTTGGTCTTTATTCAAGTCGCATAAGGGCAATTTGTTAACAATTTTTAACTAAATAGCGTAGTTTTATTCTTATACTAAACTTATTTTTTTATTATGTATTTAATTGTTGTTATTGTTTTTAGTTTTAGGGATCGTATTGCTTCTCATTTTGGAGTCATAATAGAACATATTTTTATAAGAAGAATTTTCATTCCTACATCTCCCGCCAAAACTGGTAACCCTGCATGGAGTTAGACAAGATTTGTTTGAATACATCTTCCGATTTCCGTCAGACATCTTTCTTCAAACAAAATTGCGATTACTGAAATTTTTGGTGGAAACAGGACAATATTTTTTATATATATAATATATATTGCATATTTTATCCTATCACATTTATTATTATTATTATTATTATTATTATTATTATTATTATTATTATTATTATTATTATTATTATTATTATTTATTATTATTATTATTATTAATTATATTATTATTATTATGATTTATTATTATTATATTATTATTCTTATTATTATTAATTTTGCTCTCAGCTATACTATATTATTTTATAACTTTTGCATACATTTAAGTTTCGCTGCTAATTGCCAATTGTGTGCCACCACCTGTGCACGAAGAAAAAAAAAATATATTTTATATATATATATATATATATATATATATATATATATATATATATATATATATATATATATATTATATATTATTATATATAATATATATATATATTATATATATATAAATATTAAATATTATAAATAATATATATATATATATTTCTGGCTTCTGAAAAAAATATTATTCACGGTTTGCAGGATATACGGTGTAAACACGCGGTAATTATTCTAACTCCCAAAGTTTCTTTTTTTGTGAAAGTGTTTTGGGTCATACGTTTATACATCTCATTCTTCTAACTTTCCTCCTGCATAGTAATCATGCCGGGCGACGATGAGCATTCTCCCACCTCTGACTTTTTCAACTTGCATCTCCATAGCGATTCTTTACGGATGACCCAAAATTGTGGTTCTCATTGGCTGAGAATGTCTTTCGTCCAGATAAGGAGGAGAGAAATAAATATTCAACGATTTTAAATTCCCTTCCTCAAGCTACTTTAGTGCGCATCCGCGATTCCTTGCCAGCTTTAGGCGTATCAACAACCCCTTACACGGCTCTTACAGAATTACTAATCGCGCGATTAGCCCCTTCCCAGGAGGTAATATATGAACGATTGTTGAAAGATACTCAACTTGGCGATTTGCTTCCTTCTGAACTGTTGGTTAACATGCTTTTGTTGCTAGGAAGTACTCCTTCCGCCAGAGAGGAGGCCATATTAAGGCATCTTTTTCTTCAGAAGATGCCCTTGTATGCCCAAGATATACTCGCCTCTCTCGATCCAGCCCTTTCTTTGAGTGTGGTTGCTGAAAAAGCAGACCGCATGCTCCGCACACATGCTTCGGCAACGCATTTAGTTGCTGCAAATTCTACTCTTCCATCATCCCCACCACCCCCACCTACTCCTTCACCACTGTCTTCTCTTACTTCTCATCCTTCACATTCCTCTTCCTCTCCGGTTTCTCACTCTTCTCAAGCTTGTTCTCCTCATCTTTCTCACGGAACTTGCTCTCACGCGACATCTTCTGCTGTAGATGCTCGTGTTTCTGCTCTGGAAATCGGTCTTGCAGAGATCAAAACTGAGTTGCTTTCTGTCACTTCTACTCTAAGGCAGCTTTCATTTCGTTCTCGTTCTTCTTCCTTCTCGTAGTAGGACTCCCTCTCGAGGTCGTTCTCCTTCTGCTTCTAGTGACAATACCTATCCTCACGGATATTGTTACTATCATAATTTCTTCGGTGCAAGAGCGAGGAAATGTGCTTCTCCGTGTACTTTTTCGGAAAACAAATAGGTCAAGGGATAGCAGAAGCGACTGCCCCTTGTGACCCAGACACTTGGCTTCCTACTGGACTTCGTATTTACGATCGCATCACAAAGCAAAACTTTCTGATTGATACTGGCGCATCTTTGTCTTTGGTCCCTCCGGATCCGTCTCAGCGCTCTGCAGTACCTCTTTCTACTCATACGCTGTATGCTGCGAATGGTTCAACTATTCCAGTATATGGTGAACGACTTTGCTCTTTGGAACTCTCGCTTCGACGGAGTTTTAAATGGGTTTTTCTTGTGGCAAAAGTTACACAACCTATTATTGGGGCAGACTTCTTGTCCCATTTCAATCTCATGGTGGACATTCGCAATCAACGTTTGGTAGACGGTACCACTACGTTGTCCTCAAAGGGTGCTCTGATCTCTTCTGTTTTTTGGAGGCATTTCTACTATCGCCCCATGTTCTTCTTCTTTAGACGCTTCTCCCTTTGTTACTATGTTACAGAAGGATTTTCCGGATCTTTTAAATCCTTGTTCTTCTTCTTTACCTGTCCAACATGATGTTCAGCACCATATCGAGACATCTGGTCCTCCAACTTTCGTTCGTGCTAGACGTCTCCCCCCAGACAAACTCAATGCGGCTCGCTCAAGCCGAGTTCGAGCATATGTTAGAACTAGGTATTGTCCGCCCCTCTAAGAGTGCTTGGGCTTCACCTCTTCACATGGTACCAAAACCTTCGGGTGATTAGAGCCCGTGTGGAGATTTTAGGGCTCTGAATGCCTCTACAACACCTGACCGCTACCCGGTTCCGCATATTCAGTCCTTTAACTCTCGTCTGGATGGCGCAACCATCTTTTCAAAATTGGATATGGTCAGGGCATATCATCAGATTTCTGTAGCTGCTGATGACATTAAAAAACCGCTGTTATTACTCCTTTTGGATTATTTGAGTATACTAGAATGCCCTTCGGTCTGAGATGTGCAGCTCAAACGTTTCAAAGATTTATTGATACTATACTGCGTGGCTTACCTTTTGCCTGGGCTTATCTCGACGACCTTCTTGTAGCAAGTGCAACTCCTGAGGAACATCAGGATCATTTGCGTGCTGTTTTCGCACGATTAAACGATGCTGGAATGCGACTTAATCTCGCGAAGTTTGTACTTGGTACATTATCTCTCACTTTCCTGGGCCATACTGTTTCTCCTGAAGGTGTTAAACCACTCTCCGATCTTGTTGATGCCATTCGTGCATTCCCTCTTCCTCAAACACAGAAGCAACTTCGTCAATACTTGGGAATGGTAAACTTTTACCACCGTTTCCTTCGTTCAGCTTCCGAACTTCTTCGTCCACTTACAGCACTTATTACGCAAAAGAAGAGGGGTTCAGCCATCATTCTTCATTGGACGGATGAGGCTAGAAAAGCTTTTGACGCTTCAAAGGAAGCTCTAGCTGCTGCAACACTTCTTGTCCATCCTCAGAACTCTGCACCAACGCGTATTCAAGTCGACGCTTCCGACTTTGCTGAGTGGCTTACCTTTCGCCTGTATCTCAATAACGTTTGGTCTCCAATAGCCTCCTGAGGACATCAAGATCATTTGCGTGCTGTTTTCGCACGATTAAATGATGCTGGAATGCGACTTAATCTTGCGAAGTGTGTACTTGGTACATCATCTCTCACTTTCCTGAGCCATACTGTTTCTCCTGAAGGTGTTAAACCACTCTCCGATCTTGTTGATGCCATTCGTGCATTCCCTCTTCCTCAAACACAGAAGCAACTTCGTCAATACTTGGGAATGGTAAACTTTTACCACCGTTTCCTTCGTTCAGCTTCCGAACTTCTTCGTCCACTTACAGCACTTATTACGCAAAAGAAGAGGGGTTCAGCCATCATTCTTGATTGGACGGATGAGGCAAGAAAAGCTTTTGAAGCTTCAAAGGAAGCTCTAGCTGCTTCAACACTTCTTTTCCATCCTCAGAACTCTGCACCAACGCGTATTCAAGTCGACGCTTCCGACTTTGCTGTCGGTGGTGTCTTGCAGCAGTATTTGAATAACGTTTGGTCTCCTCTAGCCTTTTTCTCTCGCAAGCTTCAACCTGCCGAAACTCGGTATAGTGCTTTCGGTAGGGAGTTGCTGGCAATGTACCTAGCTACTCGACACTTCAGGTACTTCATAGAAGGTCGAGATTTCCACATCTTAACCGATCACAAACCTCTTACGTTTGCGATGATTTCCCGTCATGAACGACATTCTCCCAGAGAAGCACGACACCTTGAATACGTCTCCCAATTCACCACTGACGTTCGGCATATCTCTGGGGTAGATAACACCACTGCCGATGCCCTTTCGCGCATCCAGATCGACTCTATTTCTCCTATTCCAATCATAGATTTTGAAGCTATGGCACAGCTCCAAGAGGATGAAATCATCGACTCCACATTAACTTCTTCTTTACGGCTAGAGTGGATAACACTCCCGGGTATCAAGAGGAAGTTGTTATGTGATACGTCAACCTCTACTCCTCGTCCATACGTTCCTTCTTCATACAGGAAAGACATCTTCCTCAATCTCCATTCCCTTTCTCACCCCGGCATCGAGGCTTCGCGAAAGCTGGTTTCAGCACGCTTTGTGTGGCCCGGCGTCAATGCCGAAGTTACGAAGTGGGCACGCAATTGTCTTTCCTGTCAACGGTCTAAAGTCCAGAGGCACACTAAAAGCCCTCTTGGCTCCTTCTTACTACCAGGTGACAGGTTTGAAAAGGTTCACATAGATATTGTAGGACCTCTTCCTCCTTCTAATGGCAAACGCTACCTCCTTACTTGTATTGACCGGTTCATTCAATGGACCGAAGCCATTCCTCTTTCTGTTCCTTCTTCGGAATCCATTGCGATAGCTTTTATGACGCATTGGGTTTCTCATTTCGGCATACCTCTCTCTGTCACTACAGATCAAGGACGTGTCTTCGAATCTTATCTTTGGAGAGATTTGATGCGCCTCCTTGGTTCTGAAAAGATTCATACCACTTGCTTTAATCCAAAAGCAAACGGAATTGTAGAACGATTCCATCGTCAGCTTAAGGCTTCTTTGGCTGCTCATCCACAACCGGAACATTGGACAGACGCTCTTCCGTTGGTAATGCTAGGTATTCGCACTGCCATCAAAGAGGATCTGCAATGTTCTGCGGCAGAACTTGTCTACGGTTCCACTCTTCGGCTTCTCGAAGAGTTCTTTTCGCAATCTTCTCCGTCTCCTACTGCTGACCCATTATCTTATCTAACCCGCTTAAGGCGCTGTGCTTCGTCGTGGAGACTGACTCCTACTCGCCACCACAAAGTGCATTCTTTCGTACCTAAGGACATCTCTACATGCACACATGTCTTTGTAAGGCATGACTCGCACCGCACTGCTTTCCAACCGAAGTACGATGGACCTTTTCCTGTGTTACTTCGGAAGGAGAAGTTTTTTACCATTTAACGTCCCACACGCACAGAGGTCGTATCAATCGACCGTCTTAAGCCAGCGTTCTTCAAGTCCAATCCTCCTGATACTCCGGATTCGGAATTTTTCCCAAGATCAGTTTCAGTCCCTTTCAGCACGACTCTTACCTACAACATTCCTGTTTCACCTCCCCCTTCTCTTCCTACTATCTCACCGCCACCTCTCTTAGTCCCATTATCTCCCGATCCAGTTTAGCTCAACCGTCTAGCACAATAGATGAGGTAACTTCAGCTTCACAACCTCGTCCGAGTACTCGTGCTAGTGCACGCGATATAGCCACACCTGCACCGACTGTACCTACAGCTCGACCTTCCGGGCCCTCTCTTCGTTCTGCTTCAATACCTCCTTCTACTCAACGTAGTTCGAGGAGTGGCAGACAGATTCGTTGGCCGAGTCGTTACCTATATTAAAGAATCTGCTGCCCCTACCTCTGGAGGGGGGTTCTGAAGTCGGTCTTAAAATAATTTTTAATAACCTAATACTGTATTAATATGTATGTAACGTTAGTAAATTTATATTGAAAACACATTATAATGTTTGTACAGTTTAAACATCTGAAAGTAGTTTTTGTTTATCTGAAAACAGTGGCGGCTCTAGGGCAGGGCGACCTAGGCAACCGCTCTGGGCCCCGCGCCTTATAAGGGCCTCGCGCGCATGCAGAGGCTAACAGATTATAACGGAATATAACAATGCCATACGAATATATATATAATTATAATTATATATATATTATATATCTATATTATTATATATATTAATATATATATTATTATGTATATATATATATATCATCTATGCATATAGAGATATATAATATATATATATATATATACTATTATATATATATATATATATATATATATATATATATATATATATATATATATATATTCCAATTACAATGTCCAGGGTTTAAACCAAGTTTGTTACTGTGCAGATTTTAATACTTTATATACTTGTGTATGTTTTCTACGAAAACACTGTCCAGGGCCCCGCAAAGCATCTGAAAGTAGTTTTTGTTTATCTGACAACATCGATTTTTGCAAAACCGTGACTAATGCTTCGTTCGTTCTTACGCTTTTTGAACTCGACGAATGAAGAGCGTTTATTTAACTGCTGCCACATTATTTCTGTTATTGACTAAAAGTGATTCCTACATTTATCCTGAAGGTAGGTGAAGGTGTAATTACCATACAGTGATAATGTGTATTGCTAATTCTTTATTATGTCGTTTTTCTTACTGCATGTATTGATTTTAGAATATCGGATATGCATAAGCCGGTATTCCTTATGTTCTAAAACCCCCTATCGAAGAATTTTTTATTATTTTCGTAAACTTAAGAAATTTCCCATATTGTAAGGCCTATTAACCAAACGGCCGCATTCAAAGTTGGTCTTTATATTCAAGCCGCATAAGGGCTATTTTTGTTTAACACATTTTAAAATCAAAATAGCGTAGTCTTTATTCTTATACCTAAAACTTATTTTTTATTATGTATTTATTTGTTGTTATTGTTTTTAGTTTTAGGGATCGTATTGCCTCTCATTTTGGAGTCAGAATAGAACATATTTATGATAAGAAGAATTTTATTCCATTCCTACATTTCCAGCCAAAACTTGTAACTCTACATGGAGTTAGACAAGATTTGTTTTAAAATATCTTCCGAATATATTATAATATATATACTATATATATATATATATATATATATATATATATATATAGTCGTCTGCTCTTTGGTTATATTATTAATCAGTTATATGGTCACCAATCGAAATGGTATTCTATTATCTGGTATGACAACTATATAGCGACGGAGGATGATCAGTA
>JABUQX010082062.1:0-17500 GCA_015478945.1 Trachelipus rathkii
ATCAATTCTCCTCACACCTAGCACGCTCCCTAAGATAGATATATATATATATATATATATATATATATATATATATATATATATATATATATATATATATATATATATATATATATATATATATATATATATATATATATATAATATATATATAAACAGCACAACGTACATTACATGTCCATCAGATCCAAAGAAAACTCTTGGTATAAAGCTTCCATACTTAGTGATGATTGTGAAAAATTTAAACAAATATTTTACTTTCGAAGTACAGGTATGTATGTAAAAGTATAAGACTTAAACTCTAATAAAATGTTTATATACATCAAATTTTTTAACCATAAAAAAACTATAATGCAAATATTTTATTTGTTGTCAGGTGTTGGATGACAAAAATGTTCGGAGAAGATTTAGGGCAAGTAATTACCAGTCCACGACGAGAGTAAAGCCTTTTATTTGTACAATGCCAATGAGACTCGATGAAGGATGGAACCAGATTGTTTTTAATTTGGCAGATTTTGTTAGAAGAGCTTACGGCACAAACTATGTGGAAACACTGAGAGTGCAAATCCACGCAAACTGCAGGATTCGTAGAGTATACTTTGCAGATCGGCTTTACTCTGAAGAAGAGCTACCAGCAGAATTTAAACTATATTTGCCTGTACAAACAAAACCTACAAAAAGCGCAGTTTGAGGTTTATTTATATGAGTGCGTCAATGCACTTGATGAGAGGACTGGCATATTTTGTTTTGAGTGATCCGAACTTTCCTCAGTAATCATACCTGCCTCTTTTATCACTGGAAATAAATAAAAATATATATATATATATATATATATATATATATATATATATATATATATATATATATATATATATATATATATATATTATATATATATATATATATATATATATATTTTTTTTTTTTTTGCAGTCACTTTTAATTAATATTCACAAAAAATCCTAGTCTGCTTAATTAAAAATCTCTAATTTTACAAAATATATATTTTCAAATTTTGTTTTTTAAATTTTCTCCTGCATATACTGAATGTAAAAAAAAAAAACCCTTCAGGGGAGAGGACTCAAGCCTCATAACCCCCTCAAACAATAAGGAAACAATTTCGTATCTAACTTGTGTTATATAAAAATAAAATATCAGGAGCATATATAAATGGTATGTAATGAAGGCAAGAAGTCTTGCCTATTTATTAGTAATTTTAGAAGTCTTGTGAAAGTTTTTTTTTTTTTATTAATTTTCTTTCTTTATCCTCCCTTCACGTCTCCCAGATATGGGAAATAAAATTGTTTAGAAGAACATGACATAAGTCGAAAGGAAAGCCCTCCCACACCTTTCCTTTATACCCTCCTTAAGTGCGAGCTCGACGCAGCCAAAAATCCACCCTTGGAATAAAAATCAGCGCTCTACACGGAATATTGAAAAAGCTTTGCAGCTTTGAGAGCTGAATTTCTTGAATTCACCAAATAAAATATGGCAAATTAGTATTGATATATTTAAATTACAAAACGCAAAAGAAACATTTTTTAAATTTTTTATTTACATTTATTTAAATTATCTAATTAAATGAAAGTTTATAACGTTAGTTATTAATCTACATGTACAACATCCTTTTTTTTTCGTATTCGTGCAAGTGTTCCCTCTTGTCCCACCCTACCTAAAAATATGTCTATATAGTCTAACAATAACATTAGTTGTATTACAAAATATTGAAGCAAATTATCACTAAAAATAATATTTAAAATAATATATAGCAAAAAAAAGTCCATGTCTTATCTATTTTCATAAGACCAAAATTTCTTTGTCAATTAATCTTCAACTTTCATAATTCCCTTAAAGTTCATTTTTCAAGAAAATGGCAAACTGAGAAACTTTACAGCTAAAAATTATTATAATATAAAGCTCTAAATTCACTGCCTCCCTTTTTAAATATACAACAAAGAGAAGTACTTGCATGATAATTAAGCATTGAACTTACGGTGTGCAGAGACTGCGCTCTCAGTTTGACATAAAGCTGCTATAATACTCCCAATACATATATATTAAAGCTCTAAGATTTCTGATTTTACTGTAGTAATGATATGCTTTTAAAGATAATATATTTTTAAAAACTCTTACCCTGGTCCTCCTACATCGTCCTTCCTACGTTTGAGGATTTGCTGAATTTGTTGCCATTCTCTGTTGAGTTCTGCGTTTCTATCTTTTTCTTTATTGCCACCAATTCGCCTCGTTTTACGGCCATCCGCCATTTTTACACCATACTGGAAGGCAGCTTTTGGCATTGCCTCTCGTTGGTTCATGTAATTGCTGTATTCTTCTTGGGTATCAAAGTCCCACCTACCAACTGGTCCTTTTTTGTTACCCTGTAAAATAAATACTTTAGTACAAAATAAAGAAATGACAAATTTATAATAATATCTATGCTGTAGATTTACAAATGCAAATGTCAATTTACTTTACAGAGTATTTATAATACTTAATAAAAAGTCACGTCTTCCTTAAGGGAACAAAGTAAAATTATCTCAAAATAAAAGTAAAATAACCAGTATGTTTATTAATGGAATATATATATATATATATATATATATATATATATATATATATATATTATGTTATATATACAGTAGATATATATATATATATATATATATATATATATATATATATATATATATATATATATATATATATATATATAGAGAGATAGAGGTTATATATATATATATATATATATATATATATATATATATAGTATATATATATATATATATATATATATATATATATAAGCAGGCCTCGGAGAAGTATTTGATCGCCGTAAACGACCTTCTAATTTTAAATGAAATTGTATGAATCGTATGGGTACATGGAATGTCAGAGGAATAAATGTTGAGGAGAAGAGGAGAGAAGGTGATGGATGTATTTAGAATGGGCAAATTTGATTTACTTCCCGCTGTGACTGAAACAAATATGAAAGGAAACGGTGAAAATAAGTGGTGGTGTGAAATGTGTGTGCTGGTGTAGAAGAGAATGAGAGAGGGAGAAGTTGTAATTTTGATGAGTGACCTGTGGTACAAAGCTATGGTAGACTTTGATGGTGTGAGTCCTAGAATCTAATGGTTAAACCTAAGTTTGAAAGGTCAAGGTATGTGTGTCTGAGGGAAACGTTGAAGAGAGAGTAAGTACGATTTTTTGGATAATCTGAATGATGTTTTTGGATGGGGTGAGTAGGAGCTTCAGATTGATAGTTTTGGGGGACCTGAATGGTTGGATAGGTGATCAAAAAAGTGAATTGTATAACAGGTGGTTTTGGGGTATAGGGAAATGAGAATGGTGGGAAGGTGATTAATTTCTGTTAAGAGAGAGGTATGTGTGTAAGTAATACTTTTCTTTAACACAAGAGTATCCATAAGTATACTAGAGTTGGTGTAGGTAGGAATGTATCGAAGTGAAAGTATGATTGATTTAGTGTTATGAAGAAGGAGATGTTGAAGTATGTGTTGGATGTTAAATCAGTTAGGGTTTAGGAATGGGACATTTTGGATCATTATAAGTTAATTCTATGTAAAATTGCTAGTGGGGGCTTGGATGGAGAGGAAGGTGATACGAAAGGAAGTAGTAAAATTAAGAGAGAAGTTAAGTGAGCAAGACAATAAGGATAAGTATAAGAGCGCTCGCAAGTAAAATGGTTGAATGTGAACAAGTTGATACTGAACAAATCTGGGGGGCAAATGAAGGAAGCAATTGTTAGTAGTGCAAAAGTGTATGGATGTGCTAAAGTAGGAAGTAAGAATGTTAACAGTGAATGGTGGAATGAAGAGGTGACACAAAGCGGCTAAAGGTAAAAAGGAAGCGTGGTTGGAATGTACTAAAAGCAAATGATGCAAATTCAAAAGAAAGATGCTTGAATTATATAGGAGTAAAAAGACACACTAAATAGGCTTTACCTAGTTCTAAAGGTACATGCAGAATTTATCGGATGATGGGTAAGGACTTCTCAAAGTGGAAGCTGTTATGAATGACGTTCAAGGTTAAGAATGAGAATAAGGGGAATCTGCTTAGAATGATGAATAGGGATGGTGCTTTTGTAACTGATGAAATGGATGTGAGGGGAGTGTGGAAAGAACATTTCAAACAATATTAACAGTAATGAGGTGATAGTGAATGTGGGTTTGATGGTGCAAGAAGTGAATAGGTATTTTGGGGATGAGGTTATTAGTAAGGAGGAGGTAATGGGTAGAGTGAGAAAGTTGAAGAATGGTAAATCTGCAGGTATAGATGAAATTACTGGTGAAATGATCAAGAACGGAGGCGAGATGGTGATTGATTGGATTTGGAAGTTGTGTAATAAAGCGTTTATGGAGGGATTGGAGGAGAGCGGTAATAGTACCCTTATATAAGGGTAAGGGAGAAAAGGGGAACTGTAGAAATTATAGGGGAATAAGTTTATTGAGTATTGTAGGGAAGGTATATGCTGGTATTTTGGTCGAAAGAGTGCGTCGAGTGACTGAAGGACTGATTGTGAAGAACAAGGTGCGTTTAGGAGTGGTAGAGGATGTGTGGATCAAATCTTTACATTGAAACAAATGATTGAGAAAATGAGGAAGAAGAATAAATTGTATTTAGGTTTTATGGATTTGCAACAGGCGTATGATAGGGTTAATAGGGAAGCTTTATGGCAGGTGTTAGTGATATATGGTGGTAGGCTTCTGAATGGAATCAAAAGTATGTATGACGATAGTGAAGCGTATGTAAGAATAAATGGTGTCAATGGTGATTGGTTTAGGATTAATAGCGGAGTAAGACAGGGTTGTGTTATGTCTCCTTGGTTATTCAATTTGTATATGGATGAGGTTATGAAAGAATTAGAGGTGGGGATGGCAGAAATGGTGTTGAATGGTTGAGAATGGAGATGAGGAGGGTGCCCCACCTATTATATGCGGATGATTTGTTCTGTGTGGCGAATCTGAAGAGAGTTTGAGAGATTGGTAGAGAGATTTGGCAGGTGTGTAAAAAGGAGGGGTTAGTAAACGGATAAGAGTAAGGTTATGGTTGTGAGTGAGGACACCTCAGTGTGAAGTTATGTTAGATGGTGAGCAGCTGGAACAAGTGTCTGAGTTTAAATATTTAGGGTATATGTTGGATGAGAAGGGAACGGACGATGCAGAGTGTAGTAGGAAAGTTGTGAATGGCAGGAAGGTGGCTGGTGCAATTAAATCGTTGGTGAATGTAAAGGGACAAAGTCTTGAGTGTGCAAGGGTTTTACATGAGGGTATGTTGTTACCTGAATATTGTATAGTAGTGAGACTATGGTCTGGAATAAGAAGTATAGATCTAAAAGTTCAATGTGTTCAGATGGACAATCTAGAGGTGTGCTAGAAAGAATTGATAAGGTGAGGAATGAACGTATTAGAGTGGTGGTGAAGAAAGGTAAATGAGAGAATAAATGAAAGTATGTTGGTCATGTGGAGTCATGCGGAAAGGATGAATGATAGTCGGTTGTTGCTGATGTATAGTGGCGAGTGTGTTGGGAACCGACCGGCTTGAGACCGAAGAAAAAGTGGATTGAGTCAGTAAACGAATGTTTGAAGGAGAAATGAGTTTGGTAGAGGCGAAGAAAGGTGTATAACAGAGCAATGGCGGGGGATTGTGAGGGTATGGTTGTGGCCCACTGGGCCAAGGGATGAACTCATTGACGATCTATCATAGTGAGGGTCCATCGCTGTCCCATGAAGTTTAGGGTGGATTTTCTGACTGCGATGAGTTCTCACTTAATTAAGGGTACAGAGGGGTAAGGCTGGGCTTTCTTTTCGACTTGTGTCATGTTCTTCTACTGCTTTTTCTTTTCCGATGCCCGTCGCGCACCCTTACTCCCATTCTTGGGAAAATATAAGGAAGATGAAGAAGAAGAAGAAGAATATATATATATATATATATATATATATATATATATATATATATATATATATATATATATATATATATATATATATATATATATATATATATATATATATATATATATATATAGTATAAATATATTTATATATATATATATATATATATATTATATATATCTGTAGAGGGCCTTTTATTGAAAGATTAGAAGGAATAGTTAAGAAAAATAATTACATTTATTACATATTAAATAAATATATATTGCTTTAACTACAAATAAATATGAATAGGCCTGATATCAACCTTGGAATCCTAAATTACAACCTTAGGAAAAAAATTCTCAAATACTGTGACCACATGGTTTTGGCACATATCAAGAAGGAACAATTGAGATTTGTAAAAACTTGCCTACAAAATTTAGTCATACCAAAAACCTTTATTCCTAATACTTTTTCTTCAAGAAATTTTGAACCTTTCCCTGAAATATACAGGCAGATCCTAATCAATAAGATTAACGATATTAAACAAGAAATTAAGCAAGCCTTCCGGACTTGTTTCACAGACTTTAAGAACTTCCAACGGCTTTGGTACCTTGAATTTCCCGATTCTTTAGATCATTTCTCTAGGCTACTGGACCATGCACATAACAAGAAGGATTTTAAGGTTAATATTAAACGAAGAAATTTAAATAAAAAATTTGAAAAAATATTTTACAATAGTGATTGGGCAAAATTTTCAAATCCAGATAAAATCATAAATAAGTCTAACTATATAATTAATAAAGACCAGAAAATTCTCCTTGGCTATGGTCTATCTTTTTCACTACAGAAAGAAGATCCTCTTACTAAATTTTTTATAGATTATGAATACTGGAAATCTAAGGATACTAACCAAATGATTAATCACGATTTTTTAAAGGGTTTATTAGTAAATAACATTCTCATTTCAAACAAAATCAAAAAATCACCTCCTCTCAAATTCCACCTCACTCTAAAATCATCTTAAATCACAACTTCCCAGAATTTCAAAATTTTATGGTCTTCCCAAAACACACAAACCTAATCTTCCTCTTAGACCCATTATCTCCAACATTGACTCCATCACTTACAACCTCTCCAAATGGTTATCTCTACAACTAAAACCCCTAATCAACCACATTTCTACTTCACATTTATCTAACACTGAAGATTTCATTAATAAAACCAAACATATCAACCCTCTTACTCACCATCTCCTTAGTTTTGATGTTGTTTCCCTCTTCACATCTGTCCCTGTTCCCCTTACCCTCTCTCTCCTTGAACGCTTCATTAATGAAACTAATTTCAACTTATCCTACCCTTCCCCCTCTCTTAAAACAACTTATCAACCTCACCCTTGAACATAATTTCTTCGAATTTAATAATTCTTTCTTCAAACAAAACTCCGGTCTTAGCATGGGCTCCCCCCTCTCTCCTACTCTTAGAAATCTTTTCATGGAACTTATCGAATACTACCACATCCTCCCTCACCCCCTTCTTTTGGGTACTAAATGGTATCGTTATGTAGATGATATCTTTGCCGCTGTTCCCTCCCATATCAACCCTCAACTTATCCTTAACTTCATAAACACTATCCACCCTAATATTAAATTCACTATTGAACACTCAAAACAACACCTTACCGTTTTTTGATACTCTCATGACTTGGTCCACCTCTAATATCATCCAATTCACTATTTACAGAAAACCTACATCCAACCCTTCTTACATACACTGGTTCTCCTCACATAATCTAAACACTAAAATTGGCACTCTTTCTTCCCTTTTCTTAGGTGCTTTCCGCATATACTCTCCCTCCTACCTTCAACCTGAACTCAACTTTTTAACCTCCACTTTCAAAAAACCTTTTTTATCCTTCTCACATCATCCATAAGGCCTTAAAAAGAGCAAAGAAAACCTACTACAATCCTCCCATTAACCACCCCATTAATTCTAACTCTTTCCTTCCTCTCAACCACATTAAAAATATTTTTCCAAAAACTTTACGCTTCACTTCCTGATATCATCCCTCTTAAAAAAACTTTAACCACACATTTATCAATCATCCTTCCTGCGGAACTCTCCTTGGAAAGTGTTTCTTGGTACAAAATTTCGCAAGTGATTGTAACTCCTTTACATTGGTGAAACCCATGATCTTACAAGCCGCCTTATCAACACAAACATGACCTTCTACACGACAATCAAAATTCTTCCCTGACACTCATCGCTCTACCTATAATCATTCCATTAACATTAACCAAATGACAAAGTATTTTATACACAGTAAAATTCACAAAACGAAAACTCATTGAATCCTTCTGCATCATCAATTCAAATAATTTCAATAAACAAAAGGTGATTATAACATAGACACAAACAAAATAATATTCTGAGCACCATTAATAAATTCTTAAAATTAAATTATCCAATCTTTGAAATATGGCACTTTTAATACTTTTACTTTTTTATATGCTATGTTAGTTAATATACTTTTTCTGAAGGAGGTTCCAGCTTAGGAACGAAAGCTCAAGAATATATATTTATTTAATTCTTGTAAATGTAATTATTTTTCCTAACTCTTCCTTCTAATTTTTTCAATAAGGCCCTCCTACTGCTAAATATTTACTCTAGCGATCATTGCTTTATATATATATATATATATATATATATATATATGAAGAAATATATATATATATATATATATATATATATATATATATATATATAGTATAGGTATATATATATATATATATATATATATATATATATATATATATATATATATATATATATATATATATATATATATATATATAAATATAATATATAATATATATATATATATATATATAATATATATATATATATGATATATATATATATATATATATATATATATATATATATATATATATATATATATATATACATCTCTATCTACCTTCTTTCCACAAGAATGGGGGTAAGGTGCGTGACATCGCACCGGAAAAGAAAAGTAGCAGAAGAATATGACAAGTCGAAAGAAAAGCCCAGCCTTTACCGCCCCCTCTCTATAGCTATTAGTGAGAACTGTCGCAGTCAGAAATCCACCTTAGAGCTTCAATGAACGCGATGAACCCTCACTATATATATCGTCGCGTGTGAAATCATCCTGGCCCAGGTAATAACAACCATGTTCCCTCACAAAACCCCGCCATTCACTCCTATTATGCACCCTTATTTCGCTCTGCCAAACCCATTACTTCTCACATTGATCTTGGCCGACTAATCCACTTTTTTCTTCGGTCTCCAGCCGGTCGATTCCCAACACACTCACCACTATACATCCGCTTAACCAACCGACTGTCATTCATCCTTTCCACATCACCAAACCATCTCAACGTACTTTCATTTATTCTCTCATTTACCCCTTTCTTCACACCACATAACTCTCTAATACGTTCATTCCTCATTTTATCAATTCTTTTCTCACCTAACACGCCCCTAAGATTGTCCATCTGAACACATTGAACTTTAGATCTATACCTCTTATTCTAGACCATAGTTTCACTACTATACATTAACACAGGTAACAACATACCCTCATGTAAGACCCTAGCGCACTCAAGACTTAGTCCCTTTATATCCACCAACGATTTAATTGCACCAACCACCTTCCTACCATTCACAACTCTCCTACTACACTCTGCATCATTCTTTCCCTTTTCATCCAACATATATCCTAAATATTTAAACTCAGACACTTGTTCCAGCTGCCACCAGTCTCAACAGGAACCTCACCACCGAAGACTTGTCCTCACTCACAACTCATAATCCCCACTCTTATCTACGCTTCAAAACCCTCCTTTACACAACCTGCCAAATCTTCAAACAATCCTTCTCAAAACCTCTTTAGATTCACGGCACAAACAGAATCAACTGCATATATTAGGTAGGGCACCTCCACTTCTCTTAATCAACATTCTCAGCCATCTCCTCACACCCCAACTTAATTTTCATAACCCATCCCATATACAAATTGAATAACCAAGGGGACATAACACATCCCTGCCTCACTCATTAGACAACTCAACTGCCTTCGACACCATTTGGCCTACACGTCTCACTATCGTTATTCATACTTTTGATTCCATTCAGAAGCCTTACTCACCAACACCATAACATTGCCACAACTATTACAGGTTCTCCTTGGTTGCTTCATTGATATGATGCCTGCTGTAAATCCACAAAACCTAAATATAATTTATTCTTCTTCTCCTCAATATCCAGTCATTTGGTTTTTAATGTAAGATTTGAGTTCAGCTAATAATCCTCATCAACTAAACAATCTGCTCTTCACTGAATCAGTCCTTCATCACTGACGCATTTTTTTTCGACCAAAATATTAAGATATATATCTTCCTGCCAACACTTTATAAACTAATTCCCCATAATTCCTACAGTTCCCTTTATCTCCTTACCCCATATAAGGGTAATTATTATTGCTCTCGCACTCTTCTGAAACTACACCTCTTGGCTAAATCGCTTGTTACGAACTTCCAAACCAACCCCAATCACCATCTCGCCTCCGTTCTGATCATTTCTGCTAGTACTTCATCTAAAACTTAAATTTCACATCTTCAACTTTTTCACTACCCATTACCTATCCTTATTAATGACTAATGACCTCACCCCTAAAATACCTATTCCTTCTTGCACTATCAAACCCACACATCACTATCACCTCTTCTGGCTACTGCCACAGATATAGATTTTCGAAATGTTCCTTCCACACTCCTCTACATCCATTTTCAGATCAGTCACATACCATCCCTATTCAATATTCTAAGCAGATTCCTATTCTCATTCTTAACCTTTCGCGCTTTTCCTTCCAAAGGTTTTCCTTTCCTCGTAAGTCCCTATTCATCCTCCTCCAAACTGTTCATTTACCCCTTCTTTCTAATACGTATGCACCTTTAGTATTTCTTTTTTTCTTAAGATAACAAACATTCCTTCTTTGAAACCTCATCATTGGCTCTTAGTATATTCAACCACGCTTTTTTTTTATACTTTCAAACAGCTCACTGTTCACATTCTTACTTCCTACTTTATAATATCACATACTTCCTTGTGAATACTAATAATCCAGCTCATTATTTGCTCCCAGATTTGTTCAGTTTCAACTTGTTCACATTCAACTGATACTTATCCTTACTCTTAAATACTATCCTTATTACCTTGTTTACATAACTTCTTTCTTCCTTATCACCCTCCTCTCCATCCAAGCCCCTTCCACTAACTTAATTTACATAGAACAACATGTAATGATCCGTTGATAACCCCATTCTAATCCCCCTCAACGATCAACATCCAACATTATCCCAAATGTATCTTCTTTCACCAACACAAAATCAATCATACTTCTTTCACTTCTCGATACCATCTCTACCACAAACTGAAGATACTTATGAATACCTTGCGCTTTGAACAAAGTTGTTACTTACACACACCTCTCTCCTCACAGAAGCTCAATCACTTTCCTACCATTCTCATTTTCTACTGACACCCCAAAAACCACCTGTTATACCCATCCCTTTTTTTGATAACCTATCCAATCATTTAGTCCCAACACAATCACACCTGAAGTCTTACCTCACCCCATCCATAACATCATCTAGATTATCCCAGGAAAATCGTGCTCTCTTCAACATTACCCCTCAGATGGACCATATGCCAACCACACATATCTTGACCTTTCAAACTTAAATTTAACCATTAGGAATTCCTAGTAATTACACACAAAAGCACTAATAGTCTGAAAATCACTGTCACTCATCAGAATTCCCTTGTAACTCCTCTATCCCCCTCTCATTCCTTCCTGTCAACATACCACACATTTTACACCACAATATTCACACAAAGCCTTCATCTTTAGAGCTAGTCACAGCGAGCAAATCAAATTCTGTTCTTTCTAAATACATCCATCACCTCTCTTCCTCAAACATTTATTCTCTGACATTCCATGTACCCATACTGATTCATATATATATATATATATTGCTGTTATATATATATATAGAGTATATATATATATATATATATCTATGTATATATATATATAGATAAAGAAAGATAGATATATATATATATATAAACATACAAGATCCATTTTGGTGTAATCTGCTTCATCATCAGAATCTTCTATCGCGTCTTGCATTTCAGCCATACCAGGGTAACATTCTGTATAGTAATCGTCATCATCTTCAAGAAGCTTTTGATTTATTCTATGTAAAAATAAAAAAAAACACATTAGTATTAAGTATATTGAGAATCAATATGAAAATGACTAAACACATTTTTCATTACCCTTTATTTTTGACTGTGCCTGTAAGAGGCTGGCCTTGTCCTTCAGCCACATTCAATAATGATGTAAGTCCTTTGTCCATCTCAGCTGAATCAACACCGTGTGGCCATTGAGTTTCGAGACGCTTTTCTGCTTCTTGCTTTTCATTGCGAAGGTCCTCCTGTGGAGGTCTACTGAAATAAGATGAACGGCTCTTTCTCTCCTCTCTATCATGTCCTTTATCTCTGTCTCGATGATCTCTACGATCCCTGTCTCTGTCTCGTCGATCCCTGTCCCTATCTCTGTCTCTTCCTTTTTCCCGATCTCTATCTTTATCTTTGCCTACACTAGGTACATAATCTCCAATTTCCCCATAAATACTTTCGTCTGCTAATCCTTTTGGAGGCTGAAATATAAATAAATAAAATAAAATAAATAAATAAAATAAATATTTTAGCAATCATTGATGAAAACAGAGATGTTCAATGTTTTTGCTATATATTTTCAAATCTAAATATTTTCAGATTCAAAATATATATAAAAAATTTTAATAAAAAATATCTATGCAATTAAAAATATTTTAAAACAATAAACTAACTTCTTTTCCTTTCTCTTTCTTCTTCTGCTTTTTTCCCCCTCTTCCTGTTCTCAAATATGAAAGTATTTGAGTCAACTTTTGATAACAATATCATTACTGGTAAATGTGGCTTGGTTGCTCTTAAAAAAAAAAATAATAATAATAATAATAATAATAATAATAATAATAATAATAATAATAATAATAATAATAATAATAATAATAATAATAATAATAATAACTTAATGGATGGTCTACACCTGAAAGAAAATTTATCAAGTTCAACATTCTAAAATACGTCACTAAAAGCTTAAATTTTTTTTTGTTCTATCATGAGAAAGCACACGGAATAGGTTTGTGCTAAACACTATTTAAATTAATAAATAAGTTATTTATAAAGGAACGTTTGAATTCAACTTATGCTGTTACTTCTAGTGGGAACTGGAACCATTTAGCGACTCGAAATTGAAAAGGAAATAAAGATTAGATTATTTCAAATCATACATAGTACACAACACGCACAAACATTCAAGCAAACAATAGTTTAACAGCTTTAGAATAAAACTTCAATGGAAAAAAAAATGTATTTGTTTGAACAGAAAATAGGAAAGAATTATCTGTAGATTAATTTAATGAAAGTGCACTCATGTAATACAATATTAAATTAGGAACAAAAATTTTATTTTGGAAGGAAGCACTCTAGCTATTAATTTAACGCAACAAAATGGTGTGTTAAATTCTAAGATGCTATTAAGGTGTCAACATGATTTTCAGTTACCTAGTGTAGACATAAAAGTCTCTAATGATGTAGGATTTTTGTGTCTGTGGAAACTTGTGGAAAAACACCCAGAGGCAATGAAAGGGTAAAGTAACTTGTACCACACCAGTAGTGGAAAAATTAATTCGACTTTTACACTTCCTTATACTTTTCCCCGTGGGAGGAGGCTGAACAAAGGCATTTTGCTTTGCTTGAATGAACTAATGTCATACCTACTACAGGATTTTTTTTTTTTTAATTTTCATAAACTGAATTTAAGACATTTGAAAATAAATATAAGCTACACAAGAAATATCAGCATGGAAAAAATTTGAAAACAAAATTGCATTTTGAACATTTATTTTTGCAAAACTTATCAGTTCTAAGAGTGTTGATAATATATATAATTTATCAAAAATATTTTAACCATAATTTGTACCTGCCATTATTTAATATGTAACTACATTCATCTTTCACGAAATTCCTTCTTAATAATAATTAGTGCTAAACAAGTAACATTTACCATACGACGATCAATAACAGCTGGCTTATCATTGTCTTTCACAAAGCAAGAATACTAACATGCATTTAGTGAATTCCTATCAAAAATTTAAAAATGCCTTCATAATTTAAAGGTTTGTGAAAAGTTAAAATTATATATATTTGGAAGATGTTCTTTCAAAGAGGACCCACAACCCATAAAAGCAGCGCCAAGTATTTAAATAAATAGAAAGTGTGCGTAATGAGTTACACAATAATAATGAACTAATTTATTTAGGAAGCATATCTAGTAAACAATACATTATAAAAAATTAAATGTCCTCAGTTGGTACTTTGAACCAATATGCATATTTATTTCTTGAAAAAGGAAAATATCTATGTTATACTGAAGTACTACATTAATAAAAAGATAAGACTATACAAACCTCAACATCATTCAAATCTGCCTTTGATCTTAAGACAGTTATAGGAATGTCACTTTCAGCGTCTTCTTCCAAGTCAATTGAATAAGCCAAGCGGCCAGGGAGGAAAGTGTCATTAAATTCTGTATTTGCAGATTGAAATATTGAATTGAAAATTCTTCTACCGGTATTAGTTCTGTTACAGGAATATACATATAACATTAATTTTGAAGGGTCAAGCGTAGGACATTTTTAAAAGTGATTACTCAGATGCTATGACAGCTAGAGAACTTGTTTTTACGTCATTTTGAAGATCTTGAGATAGCTGTACAAATGTTATTATATGACATTTTTTGCATGGGGCCAAATAAAAATGTTGACCTTAAATTTGCCCTTTGACATTTCGTAAATTTTGGTGACCTGGCAACCAATTTTCTCCAAATTTTAACCAAAATTAGATATGCTTCTGTATTCAATAGTGCAAAGTTTCATGTTAAAGAAAAAGGTTAATTTTTATTATTTTTTTTTTTTAATAAATTTTTATTCTAGGAAAATAAAGTAATAAGTCAACAATAATAAATTTGAAATAAAGTTCAGTGTATTATTAACTAGATAGTTGTTCAGAGGAAAAACTCTTTTTGACAGGTTTTTACCAAAATTATTAGCCTACAAATATAGATGAAAAATGTAAAGGAAAAATAAGTCTAAAGAAAAAAGTGTAGATGCAGCACAAGTCTTAATATTCTGTATACCATATATAACAAGATTGATGTGATATATTAATGTGAGAAAGATTGACTAGAGCATGAGACACTTGGAAACTGCAATAAATTTATCTCAAAAAATTATCAAACTGGATAATCAATAACAATTATCTTTGCATTACTATTCAAAAAGGTAAAGTGACAAAAACTTTACCTGATGCAAAAATTTAGTATAAAAGGAAAGAATATTTAATCTATATAAATATAAGGCAAATATTTGGGGGGTAAATCTTACACCCTTATCCAGAAAACGAAAATTTTAAAATGTTAGGATAATGGATTTTAGAGTATTTGGATATTATGATAACAAATGATTGAGAAAATGAGAGAAGAAGAATGAATTGTATTTTGGATTTAAGGATTTGCAACAGATGTATGATAGGATTAATAGGGAAGCTCTATAGCAGGTGTTAGTGATATATGGTATTGCTGGTAGGATTCTGAATGGAATAAAAAGTATGTAGGACGATAGTAAGAATAAATGGAGTTGAAAATGATTGGCTTAATATTAATAGCGGAGTGAGGCAAGGATGTGTTATGTCTCCTTGGTTATTCAATTTGTATGTGGATGGGGTTATGAAAGAATTAGGAGGTGGGGGTGGCAGGAGATGGTGTTAGAATGGTGGAGAAATGAGATGAGAAGTGGAAGATGCGGATATTTGGTTTTAGTATGGTGAATCTGAAGAGAGTTTGAGAAGATTGGAAGTTGTAATAGAAGGGGTTTGAAAGTAAACGTAGATAAGAGTAAGGTTATGGTTGTGAGTGAGGACAGTAATCGGTGTGCAGTTATGTTAGATGGTGAGAAGCTGGAACAAGGGTCCGAATTTAAATATTTAGGATATATGTTGGATGATAAGGGAATAGATGATGCAGAGTGTAGTAGGAAAGTTGTGAATGGCAGAAGGAAGGCTGGTGCAATTAAATCGTTGGTGGATGTAAAGGGACTAAGTCTTGAGTGCGCTAGGGTCTTACATAAGGGTATGTTGTTACCAGTGTTAATGTATAGTGGTGACACTATGGTCTGGAATAATAGGTATAGATCTAAAGTCAATTGTGTTCAGATGGACAATCTTAGAATCTTCTAGAATTGCCTCTCGTCTTAATCTTTCCGATTCTATTCTCGCTGATCTGGATAGAATTTCCGGATGGGGTGGTCTCAACCTTGTGAAATTCAATCTTAAAAGCACAACTTTTACAAATCTCCTTCTCCAAAACACCTTCTAACTTTCCTATCTCTTTCGACGGTTCTCTCGTTTCTCCTGTTGACAATATATAACATCCTGCCTAACCTAAACAAAAATGTCTTGGAAACCTCTTCACAAACGGTTGCTAGGGGCGGCCTCAAAGAAACTGGAGTTTTGTTTGCGCGACTTTTTTTTTCCTCTTTTCTGTTACCACAGCTATACAAGGCTACTATCCTCCTTTGTATTGTAGTAGTGCCCTCTCATATTTGGTGGGAAGGGGTGCTCTGGTTTCACCGGCTTTTTGACAGGGTGAGTCAAAGGCCAACGCTTATAAACTGTTCTGTACTTTCCAGTTCACTTGACCCTTCTATCTTTTCGGGGAGTGATGTTGATGCTTTATCTCCATCCTTCCTGTAGGTACCGCAGCGGCAGGTGCTCGAGGGAACTTATCACTCGCGTACCACCACCTTTACCATCCCCTCGTAGCACAGGGGGCTTTATCTGCGCACGAGTTTTGTGTTGACATTGGTAAGCTCCAGGCCTGTTCGTTGTGGTGATTCTTTTCCAGTCACCTCTGTTTCGTGGAATTCTCTTCCTTCTGTATTACCTGTTGAATTTAATTCCTCACTTTAAAAGCCGTGCGTCTGTTTGGTTCATATGCGTAATTTGCGCTAGAAGGTGAACTTTTGAGCATACTATACCCCTTCCTTGAATAGGGCTCTGCCCGTAAATGGTGGTGACAACTGTAAAAAAAAAAAATCCTTGGGGTAGGCAGATATGTGGCAATGAACTGAAGCTCCTTACTCACCCCATCCAAAACATCAAAATTCAGATATCCCAAAAAATCGGGCCTCATCTTCACATTACGCCCTCAGATGGACCATCATGTGCAACCACACAAATTTGACCTTTTCAAACTTAAATTTAACCTTTGAAAATTTCTAGTACTCACACACAACACAAAGATTCTACCCATAGCTCTGTAACACAAATCACTCATCAGAATTGCAAATCCTTCCTTTCCTTTATTCCTTTCCACACCAACACAAACACATTTCACACAA
>JABUQX010082062.1:25000-26387 GCA_015478945.1 Trachelipus rathkii
GAAAAATTGAAAAGTAGGGAAAAACATTTCACAAATTTAAACAAAAACTTAAACTAAATGTGATTAACATTAATTACTAAACACTAAATATAATAAACTAAAATTCACCAAATTTGACATTTCAAATAAAACCAATTTGATATATGAAAAGAAAACATTTGAAAATTTATTTAAAATAAATTAAAATTGAACATTTCTCATATATCAAATCTTTTATATAATATTTTTTTAATATTTATTTATATATATATATGTCTGTAATTTCTATGTGGTGTAGGTTTGGTTAATACTGGATAAGGGTATAAGGTAGAGTATTGTGGTTTAGGGTAGTGGTATTTGGATATATTATTATTTGGATCTTTATTAATCTTAAGGTGGTATCAGGATACAGAAAATATATTATAAGGTTAAGAACAAGGAATTTTTTTGTAATATCAGTATCAGGTCGGTTATTTTTGTAATAAATTTAGGGTTTATGTGTATTTTCTTTATTTCCCCATCATCTGTCCTGGAAGGCAGCCTCACTCCTTTTTGATTTCAACTATTGTAGTACAGCCTTACAGCCCCCTTTATACCTTTTAGTGAGAACTTGTCGCAGTCAGAAAATCCAAACTAAAGCTTCACTGTACCGCGGCAGACCCTCACTATGGCATCTCGTCAATGTGACTTTACTGACTCAATCCACTTTTTCTTTGGTCTCTCAGCCAGTCGATTCCCAGCACACTCACCACTATACAACCGTTTAGCCAACCAACTATCATCCATCCTTTCCACATGACCAAACCAACTCAACGTACTTTCATTTATTCCCTCATTTACACCTTTCTTCACTCTACACAACTCTAATAAGTTCAATCCTCATTTTATCAATTCTTCTCACACCTAACACTCCCCTAAGATTGACCATCTGAACACATTGTAATTTAGATCTATACCTCTTATTCTAGAACATAGTCTCACTACTATACATTAACACAGGTAACAGCATACCCTCATTAAAGACCCTAGCACACACAAGACTTAGTCCCTTTACACCCACCAACGATTTAATTGCACCAGCCATGTTCCTGCCATTCACAGCTTTCCTACTACACTCTGCATCATCCGTTCCCTTTTCATCCAACATATATCCTAAATATTTAAACTCAGACACTTTTATCAGATGCTCACCATCTAACAACTTCATACCGAGTACTGTCCTCACTCACAACCATAACCTTACTCTTATATATGTTACCTTCAAACCCCTCTTTTTACACACCCTGCCAAATATTTACACACCCTGCAAACTCTCTTCAGATTCGCCACACAAAACCAAATCATCGCTTCTTATAAGTTGGGTAGGGCACCCTCCGTTTATCTCCATTCTCCATCATTCTATCACCTT
>JABUQX010082063.1:0-27014 GCA_015478945.1 Trachelipus rathkii
AGATTCAGCAGCCTCCTAACCGAATTATTTTATTTTTATTTGGTTTTATACTCGGGAAAAAAACTCGCTTTAAGGGAACATATATAAAAATTTATTTGCACCATCTCCCCGAAAGTAGAGAGTAACGTTATTTGTTTGCCCCGAGTGAACCGTAGGAGGGTACTTTAATATTTTTTTTTACGATTAATATTTTATTTAAAGTGTAGCAAAATAAATCGCTTCAAGCTATAGAATGGGGGTTCGTGCTGATAAGTTTTTCACAATTAATTATTTTTATTTAGTTACCTCTAAAATTATTTTATTTCGATAGAAAACTGAATTTAAGGGACTAAATTAAAAAAATGATAATATATGTAAAGATATACTGCCCTCGTAAAAAAAAAACTCGTCTTAAGTAGAACGAAAAACATTTATTTTGCCAACATCCTCCCGAGAGTAAAAAGTTACGTTTATTTTCTGCCCACGATGGTTATTATATATCTATAAATATATATATATATATAATTAACCGTATATATGAATATATAAATATTATATTATAATATATATATAAATTATTATATATTATAATATAGTTTATATATATTAAATATGTATATATTATATATATATATATAAGTATAATATATATTTATATTATATATATTACTATATATATCTATATAATATATAATATTTATATATTGTATATATAGTATAGATATATATATAGCATATATTATATATATATATATATATATATTATATATTTATATATTATTATACAATTAAATAATATATAAATTATATATATATAATATATTATATTATATCATATATATATATTATATATATATATTAATATTATATATATAATTATATATATATATATATATATATAATTATATATATAGTTAATATATATATATTTATATATATATATATTATATATAAAATATATATATAATATATATATATATATTTGTATTATTAATATTATTTATATGATTTATATATATATATATATATAATATATATTATATATATATATTAATTTATTAATATATATAATTAAATATATAATATATATTATATATATATATAATATATATATATATATATAGAGATGGACCGAATATCTATTTTCCAACATATATTTCTTATTCCTATGCAATATATTTCCAATAGAATGCGATTAAATACTACATAGTGCCAGCCATGTGCCACTTTTCATACCTTGGAAATCTTAGCTCTATGAAATTCCAAATGGAACGTCACATAACTTCTTCAAGTACTGAATATAGTTAAGAAAGGAAGAAAAAATTCCCTTTGTAACCTGATGTGTGCTTTTAGTTTTCTTTGGTATCATGAATAATAAGGAATTGATAAATACTCTTCCACAGATTTTTAACTATCTATGTACTCAATCGGGCTTTTAAAAATTTTGAGATCTCAGCTTTGTCATGTGGCTGTTTTTAGCAGTAACCAGGTTTTTACCATCTTTAAGTGCAAAAGAATGGACACACGAGTATTTCGTTTGCGATTTGTTCAACGAACAATGTGCATTAATGTGCAAACAGAATGTGCATTAACTGTCTTTGTAAATAAATTTTTCTTAAAAAAAAATATTTGTATATAAAATTAAAATTACTAAGTATTGTAAACCTATATCACAAAATGTATAGTAATACAGTCATAAAGTACTATCCTAAAAACCAATATTTTCAACAAATCATCTGATTCTGAAAAAGCTGATCATTGATCTAATTTTTAAGACGTGATGACGTCATCGAGTGAAGTATCAAATAGACATTCAATCTTTCTCGCTCCCATGTTATTGTAATGGGAATTATATAGTTTCAAATGATCATTGTGGTCGTACTGATCGACTCAGCTTATTCTGAGAGAACCACTGTGAGGCCCTACCTACCCCAAATTCATGTCGCTGGTGTTGACCTGACGGATGGGACTGTCGGAATCAAGTTCCAATGAGTTCACCTTTCCTTGTCTCCTGATGGAGGTACGATCTTCGAGATCGAAGCCACAGAATCACCTTTGTCCCAGAGATAAGTTTGTTTTTAGTTTTGATTTGTGAAATAAATTTCTTGACATATTCACCTCAACTCCTTTTAATGGCTGGTAACATAGGACCAATCCCAAGTCCCAGAGCATACCCAATACCCATGCACCAATTGCAATAGACTTTGCAGTAGAGACCAGCCTCGGTGCTGTGTTACTCCTGCTAACAATGGTATCACTTGAAGTGCACCACCTATGAAACCCTCAATGCCAATTCCCCAACATGGTCCTGCCATCTATGCGGAGATACGCACACATCAACCCAAATTCGAAATCCTCACAACTCAATCAACATACTTCAATTAAAAAAAAATTATATAAAAAATAAACAAGAAGAACTCCAACTTAAACTATTTAAATATAACATACACATAGAACTTATACAGGAGTCTAATCTCAAAAAAAAAAAAAAATACTATCCTCGGAATTTCCAAATTATTCAACCCATAGACAGGATAGTAATTCATCCCAATACAACCCTGTTACACTCATGAATACAAGTATACAATTCCGAAACACCAGAGATCAAACACAAAATCTTATGAACAACGAACAAACTTCCTCTAACGAATCAATAGAAAACCGGTCAATAAAAAAAATACAACTTAGCTTTATATCCCCCATCCACTTCTTGACACTGTTCACACAATTATTTTCCAAACCTATTTCCTTTGTCACATTATAACAATCTGATATTAGGCGGTGATCTTAACTCGCATAACCTTACATGGCTCAATATCCACACACATACACCAAGAAGAACTGAACTCATAAACAATTTGCATGCGCTTAGTATTCTTAATACCAGAAACCAAAATACACAAGTTCCTCCACAACATAACCAGGATCCCACTTTATCAGACATCACTTTTTGTTCCCCACAAATTCATGGTACTACATGGAAAACCTTACATGTTCTCTCATCAGATTACATCCTAATTCTAATTACAATCCAATACAATTACAAATACAATCAAACATTCAAAAAAACATACATCAATTATAAGAAAGCAAATGGCGGGCCTATGCTAAAACTAGACCTAGAATCCTTCCAAATGACAAATTTTCCCTAACTCAACAAAACAATACAACAATTCATATAGCATGATTCACAATACAACAGACAAACACAGCCCACACGGCTACCTCAAACAATTTAACCCCAACATCTCACCAGAAATAGACACCCTAAAAAAAACAAAAAAAAAACAAAGAAACTCAATCGGTCAAAAAAAACAAAGAAACTCACTCAGACAAAGCATACAACCTAACCTAGCGCAACTAAACCAAATGACAGACCTTAACAATAGAATAAATACCTTAATTAAAACAAATCAGAAAGAGCAATACACCCATACTCTAGATCACAATACCAAAACAGAACAAATATTCCGTACAATAAAACAATAAAAAAATCCATACATCACTCTCCCCCCCCAAACTCACAAAACTATTTGCAACCAAAATTATAAAATTCCCAGCACTAATGACCAATGCAATATCATCATTTCACATTCATAAATCGCCATAAACCTCACAATCCTCACCAATAGAAAAACAATTAAGCGATTTAAAAAATTAAAATTCAATCAAAAAGACCTACCATTTACTCCCTTAGAAGTATTTAATATTATTTAAAAGCTAAAAAAATTCGCAAGTAGTGGGCCCAGACCAAATATTTAATACTCATCTCGTACACTTAGGAATCAAAGCTATCGGAACTCTCACTCAAATATTTAACACGGCATGGCAAGCAAACAATCTTCCATCACTCTGGAAGCTTGCTCACATAATTCCTATACTAAAGTATGGTAAACAACTTAACGATCCAGTTTCATACAGTTCTCTTTAAAAGCTCTCCTTAATATCCAAATTATTAGAAATATTGATCCTCAACAGAATTTCTGCCTTTGTCCTTTTATCTAACTCAAAGCATGGATTTAGACAAAAACGCTCCACTACGACTGTCCTAACCGATTTAACAAAACACACCCTGACTGGCTTTAACAGAAATTATTGCCCCTTCTCGCACACTTTTAAACGCAATAGACATCAATAAGGCATTCGACCCAGAACCTCGACAAATTTTAATAGTTAAAATACTAAATACTAATATGATCATTAAAGTAAAAAAAAAAAAAAACAATAGGAAATTTCATATTAGGTCCAGATAAAGTCATACTAGGGTCATACTCCTTTCTCACCACATACAAACTATTCAATGGCGTACCACAAGGCTTCACCCTCTCACCAACACTTTTTAATCTCTTTATGTACGATCTCCCAAACCCACACATCCCTTCTATAAAAAATGAGTAGCTAAGCCGACCATCTAACAATTACAACAAAAACCTATCTAGAGACATAGCACGCACAGATCTACAACAGTATATAGGCCAGCTGGAGCAGTGATTAACAATGAACAGATTGACAGAATCCTATAAAATCCTCATTAATGTTGCTCACACCTGATAAAAGAAAATCAAATATACACCCAACAATTTACCTTTCAAATAATAGACTCCCTCTCGATTAACAACCTTCCATAATGGACTTGACTTTCGACTCACATATGACGTTCACCTCCGCATAAATAGCTTTACTTCCAAAGCCACACATAAGTTAAAAGCATCAAGAGCGCTAAACAGAAGCAAGCTTTGGCCAGCATAAAAAATCAACTCTATAATATGCAGACATTATCCCTATCTAAATTTCGCTTCTCCCGCCTGGGGACCCAAAATTTCAAAATCTAACATTCAAAAGGTAGATGTTGTTCAAAACAAAGCCCTTAGGATAATAACTGGTTTCCTCCCCTCCACACCTATTCACCATCTTCTGGATGAAACAAAAATCCTCCCCATAAGGGAACAACTTTGATAGTGAATGTGTGGACGAGGCTGTTACTTTACAGTAAATCGACTTCGATAGATCATCCATATATCAACACTACAACAATTACCTGCCCCTAGAATGATAAACTACAATCCAGCGGAACTATTTTGATATACACAGCAGACATCCGCCTCACTCTTGACACCGCCGCCCATTAAGGAGTTAACACTCAATTAACTGCAAGAACGTATCCGCAACACCTTAACATTACCATCTCCCGACAGTTTTGGGCACGGCGCCCACGCGAAATCTTCAAAAAACGAATTGAGGGTGTTCAATGTGTGTGCGCTTTGCATAGCCAAACACGGACTCTACTGTCACGACTCCTCTTGGAGCACCATCCCTCCCTTAAGGAATACAATTTTAACTATTTCAACGAACCCTCTCCCTACTGTCCAAAAATTGACAACTCAAAACATCTCATTATAGATTCAGCTTTTGCGAACACCAGAAACAATTTTAGTACCTTTAAGTTAACAGATCTCTGGTCGACCTTTTCTCGTAGGAGGGGATGGGTTGCTAAAGTAAGCATTATATATATATATATATATATATAATATATATTATTATGATCATGTATATATTAGTATTTAGTATTTTACTATTAAAATATTGTCCGATGGTTCTGAGGTCGAATTGCCCTATTTGAATGGTCTATTGCGTTTATCCCGTGTTGAGAGCCGGGCTCTTCCTGGTTCGTGGTGTGTTTTTTGGTTGTCAGTTGTGGGACGTAGTTGTTCTTGCTTAGGTTGTGGGATTGGTATTTTGTCGGGGTTTGGGTTTGGTGTGTTGGGGTTTGGTTGTTATTGTAGGTATAATTTATATATATATTATAGATATAGTATTTATAGTTTATATGTATATATATTATTAATAGGAATTTATATTTATATAATATAAGAATATATCTATAATTATATAGGTATATATATATAATATATATATATATAGTATATATAGTATATATTATATTATAGGTATATAATTATTATATATATATATAGATATATATATTTATTATGGACATTTATAAGATGTTGATTCCGTTTATAGGGGGAAATTGTTCGATATATAGATAAACACGAATTTCGGGCCTTTACTTTATTTTGCTTGAATCACTTCTATTATTTATTAGGCGTTATTTGCATTTTTAAATTTTTTAAAGACATTAACAAAGATTTTTATTATTATTATTATTATTATTATTATTATTATTATTAATTATATTATTATTATTATTATATTATTATTGATTATTTATTATTATTATTATTATTTTATATTATTATTGATTTACATATGAGATTTTTTTTTCTAGTCTTTCATTTTTATTATTTGATTTGATTATGATGAAAGATTTTTGGATATCTTTATTTAATAGAAAAAACTCCGCCCCCCGACCCGCGAGCTGCGAGGGGCGGCACCCCCGCTCTGCGGGGGACGGGGGGGATGATATAGAGGGGGGGGGGGGCCGAAGGCCCGACACCGCCCGGATCAAAAACATAAAATATATAAATAAAACAAATATCAATTTAATTATTCCCTTAATTCTAACAAACTTTACGTACATCATCAAATTTAAACTGAAATAAATGCCAGCACGGCCTAAGCTACTCATTTTTATAAGTTACTGGAAATATAGGCACAAAAAAATATGTTGGATCGTGGGGAAATATGTGAAAAGGAAGTTAATTAATTACATTTGAAAATCCAGTATATAACTATGTATTTAACCTCAAATCATTGAAATTACGTTACAATTTTTTATTATTTTCGTTCCTGGAGTAATGTATAATAAAAGGCCTATATATATATATTATATAATATATGTATATTATAATAAATAATGATAGTTATATATAGTATATATATATATATAGTATAATACTATAATAATATATAATGTATATATAATATATATATATATTTGCTTATGTGAAAGCATAACTACGGTATGTGCACGTGAATGCATACATTAAACTGTAAATCTCCAGAATCACTATACGAAAAACTATCACAATATTATTCACATAAGTATAATATAATTTATATAATATTTTAATATAAGTACCTTATAATATCAAAGATTATATAAGATTATATGATGGTTATATACCGAGTTTCATCACTCACCTAAATTGGTTCCCATATATAATATATATAACATATAATACTTAATAATCACCTTATTAATAATACATTATATATATACTATATAATTATATAATTATAATATAATATATACTATATAGCATTAGTACTTCATATTTATATAATCAATGAGTAATCGATATAATTACTACAATATAGTTTTTTTTAAAGGGGTAAGGGATTATAGCATAGTTGGCTACACATTAGTAGTATTTAATATATTAATTTAATGTGCATTAGTGCCTTGTCTTGTAAATTCTGTTATTATTTTATTATTATACTAATTAAAAATCTATATATATATACCTTTTTATATCATAATAAGTAAATATACAAGTTTTACTTAATTCATTTATATTATATGTATGTAAATAATCACGTGATGTAAATATTTATCTTAGAAAATTTTGTTGTAATTTATTATATTTCAATTTTATATAATTATTTTTGAGTTAGAAATCATCGAGTTTTAGTACTATCTCAAATGATATAGGAATGTATAAAGAGACGGGAGAATCACTCGATCGGCATGGTTTAAAAAATTCGTCGGTCAAGGTTTTGGGTTACCCTGTCAGTGTTGATGATCCTAATCGCTTATTTTTCTGAACCAAAACAGGTACGGATTACTCCAATGTACTCCAGGGATCTGGCGATATGGAGGCATGTATTTCGGGGTAATCCCCAGTTAGGAGACCGGTCGAAGTCGTCTGGAGGGGCTCCACATTGTTCCTGGCCCAATACCATGTGTTGTGCCGACCTACGCGGATGATGAGCAAAACATAACATTCTATGGCCTTGTTGGCCATCTCATATAATAATTGGGACGGAAGCCCCAGATAAATGTATAACGTATTTCTGACTGAATACTCTCCTCCGTCAGTCATGGCTCCAGTCAAAGAAAAAATAAAGGCACAAGTATAAGGTACCAAATTCGAGTAAATTCCGTAAGCCAATTCGACAAGTTAACCCAGCATGAAGGTTCTGCTATATACACAATATCTCCAGTAATCACCTTCAATCTGGAGTCCAGAACCTATTCCGCTGATGATTGTAGCAAATGAGGTGAAGCCGACTTATGGTCCTATTACCTCAATCAACGAAAAAAAATGTGATCGCATTTTGTAATTTGGAGCAACCTCAAAATAATTCTTTGGTCAAGCCTAAAATGTTTTGTCCAACGCTGGAATTAAATGACTTTATTATTCTACGGACGGACCTAAGCTACCTAAAAGTCAAAAATCAGTCAGCTGTTGGCATCAAGGTGCTTTCTCAAGAAGAAGTAATGTCCTCACACTAATGTTTACCTTGTACTAAGATACTATACCAGGTTAATTGTGGCTCAAACAACGATCTGAATCAATACTTTCGAATTGAGGGTTCTCTTGTTGCCTGTTGTGATGTGCCTGGTATGATGAATGCTTTACATTTAGAATACAATCCGCCAGAAGAACAGGGGACTATATCTAGTTTCTAAGATAAGTTTAAAAGCTGTATTGCTACAGTAATGAGGACAATACTCCTTTCCTTCATTTCCTATGGACATTCTGTGGCATCAGGAGGTTGAGACGAGCGTATGCAATATGAGTCACTCTTATTGCCTGGTAATACACCTAGACTCATTTCTGTGACGACACCTCCCTACATTGGTACTCCGCTGGGCACTCTGTGGAGACTTGAAGGTCATTGCAAGTACTTGTATTGGTTATTCAATTGGAAATAGCATTGGAAGGGTATTACGCCAACTACTGCTCATCAGTTTTACCTACTGGTAACTAGTGGGATTTATGTGTGGAATATAAGTTTTTTACAATATTACAAACGTATGGTCTGTGAGATACCCATATTCATTAGGGAAAAATCTCTTGCCAGGTGAGAAGAATTAATAAAAATTGTTCGTATTAGACAACGATAATAACATAGAAATAAAATTTTTGTGAGAACAACTTTAACTACAATCAATAATATGTGATCATGATAAATCTTTGATGAAGAGCGAATGGAGAGGATGGGAGAAGGTTTTCTAGTAACCTCAGAAAACATTTCCAAAACTTACAACTCGATGCTAAAAGGCAGATCTTTCGATTGGGCCGTGACAAATTTCAGTATGACTTTCTTATATGATTTAAGCTTCGGTATGATGTATAATTTGTGATAGTCTTAGTATCTTGAGCTGGCCATGGAGAACAGGCAGAAAATGGAAAGCATTTTAACGATGTTGTCATAGCGGACTTGCCTCTAGCGATGAATGTAGGGTAGATAATACGTTATCTGTGTAGATTCCACTTCTAGTGAAACGTTATCGTCCAATTAGCGGGTGCAACAGTGTCACTGTCAAGATCATTTTACATCCCTTGTGGCACTCCTAGGATATCTCAACCATGAACATAGTTGTGGCGGGCCAATGAGCGGAGAACATGGATGAGCTCGATTTCAACAGAGGATTTAGTCTTAAAATGGAAAGAAGGGTATCAAGTGATAATATTGGACGCCTCCATTGCTCTTGTGCTAGTTTTATAATATGGAACTCAAATGTACATAGAGACCATCCCCTAATAGAAAAAATATAACACCCATAAATTCACAGCGTGAAGTAGCAAATATGAATTTCCCCAAAAACAAATTCCATTGTTATGTAAATATTTAATCTATTATATATAGATTATATTGATCCTAGAATAAATTAAAACTATTATTAAATTAAAAACAAAATATATAATATAATATTAATAGGTAATAATATAATAATATTATTTTTAAATATTTCGGTAGTTATTTTTATTCTTAATTTATGTATATATATAAAAGTAGCTCCAAATTTGATAATCTTTCAGACTAGTTTAACATGTAAGTTCTAATGTTTAATTAATTTAGTATATATAAAATTAATCTTTCAAATTATAATAGCTAATACATAAAATTATTATCAAATTGTGTGTTTCTCGACCAAAAATTAAGTAAAAGTTTTTCTATTTTGTGGAGACTATGGAATAATTTTTCAAATTACAAAATAATGTTGCCTATCAAGTATTTTATATAAAATATAACAAAGAATTATATTAATAAATACAAATATAAAATAAATAGTAAAATCTAGATTAAGTTTAGAAAATGTGAAAGAAGTAGTGAACCTTTTAAATAAAGTCATGTGATTTTAAAGTTAATTACGTGATGGGAACTGGCGGTGAGAAATTATTAGGAAAACGTTTAGTAAGCAAAACGTTTGAGAGAGATTAAACTTCAAGTATTTAATATATAATTATATATATAATATATATAATATATAATATATATTATATAATTATATTAATATATTTATATATATTAATTATATATATATATATATATATATGTTATATATTATATTATATTAATATATATATATATATTATAATATTAGTAATATTATAATATATATATTACTATATTTTATATAATATATATAATTAATATATATATATTATATATTATAAATATTATTAGAGAAGAGTAGAGAGAGAGAGAGAGCGAGAGGAGAGAGAGATAATAGAAGGAATAACACTCTATTAAGTAAAGTACTTGAGGAGTCGCCAACTGCCATTATATATATATATTAAATTATATATATATATATATCTAATTATATTAATATGTATAATATATATATATTATATATTATATTAATATGAATTTATTATATAGTATTTAAATTATATATATTATATATTATATATAATATAATATTAATATATAAATTATATATATTTATTAATTAATATATATATATATTAATATATGACTTTCAGAGATATATATTATAATATATATATATTTATATATATATATTTAATTATATAATATTAATTTGTATATAATATTATATATATATTTAATTAAAATATATTATATATATTATATATTAATTATATATATATACTATATTATTAATATATATATTGAGCTGTATTATATAATAGTTGGTTACTCTAGGAGCGATCATAATATTATATGTATATGTTATTTTATAAATTTTTAACGGTTAAAATACAGTTTAAACATTTTTTGAGGTGATAATCTAACCTATTTAAATTCAAACCTATACATACAACTATTAACTTAACTGCTAAACCTATCCTAACCAAAACTTATACCTAATTAACACTATAAACTCAGTATAATTTTAACGGGTGGAGTCAACACATTATAAGGGCTACTAATATTAATATATATATATATATTAATAATTATATTAATATTAATTATATATATTATAATTAATAATATCTTATATATTATATATTAGTATAATTATATATTAATTATAATTATAATATATAATATATAATAATAATAATATATATTATAATATATATATATTAATAATATTTATATATATACTATAAATATTATATTTAATATTAATATTATTATATATAATTGTATATCATTATATATTATTTTCTAGAGAAAGTAAAAAAAATATAATATTTATAATAGTCTATAATATCAATTTTAAGTTTATTGGATATATTATATAATTCTAAATCTATTATTATAATATATAAAAATATAATATAATTAGATGATATTTAATAGTCAGCCAATACCAAGATTTAGGTAGACACCTGTAAGCTTAAAAACTGAAACGGCTAGCTACATAAACTAATCACATTTTTAAAATCCAGGCAAAACACTTTTAATGCAGGAAATAATTTTTTTTTATTAAATTCGATAACAAAAATAAATAGATAATAAAATTAGTGTTCTTGGTTAAGGACTTACACTCGTCTGGCGTTTTTCCAAAAAATTTTCTGGACATGATTGTCCAATATTATCTGTTCAATGCAAATGGCCTAAACAACGCATGGTCTGGTTCGTTTTTTCTGAGCCCAAAAACGGTCGGATTACTTCCGATTCCATTTAAAGGACGTGCATATCTCACGCACCACAACCACCACCGCACACACACACAGCATGATTCGGCTAAACACACTCCACACACACACACAGTTTGGAGACCCCAACACAAAGGAACAACACACAATAAGATGTATCTTGGGAAATTGAATTTTATCTTTTTTTGGGCTTGACCCACCTCGCACCATGTGATACTACTCGCTGATAACACTAATCGGCATTATTTTTTACCTTTCTTATATTTGGGGCTTGGCGCTGATCGGTAATTGCTTTAGTGGGCCGAGAGCGTTACAGCACGCGGACATGGATGAAATGCATATATTAGCAATACATTCTCTTAAATAATTATATGTTTAATTTAAACACCTTGAAGATTTATATAGGGTTTAATAAAATGCCACCATAATACTTTTGGATAACAAATTGCGGGACATAATCCGGATTTGGGAATCCCAAATCCAGGAGGTTGGAATAGTAAAGCCTCGATATAATCATTTATCAAATTATATAACAAACTGAGAATTGGAGCCTTTAAATTATTTATAAAAGATGTAAAAGCACTAAATATGAAATAGGATCACCAAATTTAAAATTAGTCCCTCACAATGTATAAATTGGAAAGAAATATATTTTTTACGTAATAATACAAAAATCACCCACCTACTACTGATTTAAAATTATATTTTGAAAGTTATAGGGAATATCCCGTTCCATTATGTTTTATTTACATTGTTGTGTCGTGCGAGGCGAGATAGAAATGCAATATAATGTAACAGAAAATATACCTGTAAAAACGACTAAGATGTTAAGAAGCATATTACATCTTTTAATAATGAGTTATTTTGCAGTTTACTTGATATTATATTTCTGACTATCTTCAAAGTTTGCAAACAATTTTTGGGTAGTATTTTAAGCCCTTTAAACTGAAACTTGGTAATCTACCAGGACTAGTAAAATCCCGTTTTATATTTTTATCTCTTCCTCCGTACTGACCCTGTACTGCACTGAATATATATTTCATATATCTATATATTACGTTATAATTTACCGAGTTACGAATTTTTTATACCTTAAATCTTATCATAGATTCTCATAGTATTCGTCATAATTCTATTACATGCATATATATATAATATAGTATAACTTAGTTTATCTTAGTATAATATATTACGTCTATATATTACTACAATTCTACTTCACTAATAATGATTACATATTAGTATAATATATTATAAAAGTTTATAAATATACTAATATATATTATGTATAGGAGTATTCTATATAATGACGGTGTCAGTTATAGATATAGTATTTAAATTATGGTAAAAGATTATAGTAATAACGAACTTGTTTTGAATAATGATAAAATATACAGATATTACTATACTATTACTATATCTAAATTTTACTTCTTAACATATATTATAATATTACATATATTCTATACTTGATAATAATGATAATATATTTATTATTATAAGATTTAAATTTGATTTGCTTAAAATAAATCATATACTTTATATTATATATTATTACATATATAGATAATATGATTACTTATGTTCATAAGTATCACAAATATATTATATATTGTTATTTATATTGTTAATAATAAAGGTATATTTAAAACTTGGATTTATATGTTTTAAATTATTATTATTAATTATTATATATTATTATTAATATATTTAGTTAATATATATTATATACTCTACTCTATATAATATAAAGATTTTAGAATTAATCAAATAGAATATATAAGATTATATTATATATTATTGATATATGATAAATATATATAAGGTTACTTTATAGATAATAAGTATATATACGATAATACTCACCCTTATATGTACTATATTAACTATATAATATATAATATAAATTATATATGTATATATATTATATATATATAGTTATTTATTATAGTATATTATACTATACTATATTTACTAATATATTAAGAGGTAATTACTAGTTACAATCACTTTATAACGTATTATATTATACTAATGTAATATATAAATCTAAAATACTAAAATATAATAATCATAATAATAGTTTATTAAAATAATCTTAATATATTTATACTATAATTATATTAAGTTTTGTATATATTTCTAGTATATATAATATAATATAAAATATATATATATATATATGTATTATATATATAGGTTATTATTTGAGATATTATATAGTATATATTTATAGTATTATAATATTATATATATAATGTAATATATTGGCTACATGTGATTTTAGATTTGTAATGCTTTATATATTTTAGGTTCATATTATATATTAAAGTAATTATTTAGTAGCAAATAGCTACAGAAACGTTAAGGTAAGACTTTAAAATTACTAAAAAATTAATATTAATATAATAAAATATCAATTTATTTATAATACTTAATCAATCAGAATCAAAAATATTATTATAATATTATATATTATATATTATATATTTAGGCTGTATTATGACGTTAACTATAGTTATATAACTAATTAATGGTCAATTATTAATAGGTATTCTTTAACGTAAACAAATAATTAATACTTCTTTCAATTCTATCTTTATAAATTTATGATATGTATATATATGTATAATACAATATTTATATCTTTAAAGTACATTTATGTATATAGTATATATATATGCATTATATTAGTAATATAATATATAATAATAGATAATATTATCGTATTATTAATTATATGCAAATTTGGTAAAATTAAGTATTTATATATCAAATACTAATTAATTATATATATATTTATTATAGTATATACTATTAATTTATATTATAAAATATATATATAAGTATATATTATATATTTATAATACATACTATTATAATATTATATAAATTACAACTATATATATAGAACTAGTTATATATATAATTAATAGTAAATATTTTTATCAGTTTATATGCTAAAACCATATATATTATATAATATATATAATTTATATTCTATATGTATTATGAGATATTATTATTATATTTAGGTTAATAGGTATATATTAAATATATATATTACAATGTGTCTTTCTGTTTACGCTTGTTCAGGGGTTTTGGATTATTTTTTATTTTTATTTTTTCTTTTTTTTTTTTTTTTTTTTTATTGTTTTTGTTTTTTTTTAATAAGTATGTGCTACTCATAAATTGATACCCAAAAGCTGGAAATTTCATGGTAACGGGGGACATGAGTTCAAAATAGGTTCAGAAATATTTAAACTAAATCTCTTATATTAAAAAGTCATTTTATGTAAATATTGTTTTAAAAATGAAATATCCCGGAAAAGTACGACCATTTTTAGAGCAAAAACCTTAATTACATATTTGAATCGGCGTATCCAAAGCTTATCTTATCAAAGTATATTAAAAACTAAAAAATTGAGGTGGGTTCGAGCGCGGGGACAGAGGGGGGGGATTTTTTCATACCCCGTAGGGAAGTGGCGGAAGAGATTAGGAACGCCGCCTTGATTCACCCAAATGACAAAGAGTCAGGGGATTCCAGAGAGTCGCCCTCGGAGGCGGGAAGATAGTCCTATCTCCCCTGTCGTTCTCCTGGAAGAGCGAGAGCACACACGTACTTCTGCCCACCGTTTGCTATTAGTACGTCTTGGCATGTCGCCTTCTCTTAAAATAAAAAAGACTAAAAACTGGACGGGAGGTCGTAAAACTTAAAAGGGTCCTTTATAGTGAATTAATATATATAATTATAAAATATATAATTATATATATACATATCTATTATATATAGATAGTTATATAGATATAGATATTATATGATATATATAGTATATAAATATAATAATTATTGATCCAGCATTCCTCTATACTTATTACTTATAGAGTAGTACTATATATAAAGAATAAAACTTAGTAATAAATATATCATATCGTTTACCATGGTGCGCTTCAGTAAATTTTTTATACTTCCGGGGCTCAACCTCTTTCTCTTCTCTCTCTCGCTCTCTCCTTCCTCTCTCTCTTATATATATACTTATATATACTATATATTTATATATATCATAGTATGGCACTAACGGGAGACCAGGGGACACAATTTATGGTAAGTACTCTATATTAATGTATAAATAATAACTTATATATATTGTTGATTAAATACTTGAAGTTCTTACGGTTTCGGAAACGTTTTCTTTAATTTCTGGAAGTTTTTTATAGGCCCTCCATTCAAATGAATAACTTGATTGTAAAATTAACTCTAAAGTGTACACGAAGGTAGGGGTCTCGGCCTTCGATTCTCATGGAACTTGGTGTCAGTGGCCTTTTTTAACATGCGTTAACAAGCGTTTAAGTAAGCGGTTATTCCTTACCTTTTTCGTTTTTAATTTTGCCATAATAATTGTTCCATTTATTTTCAGAAAAATAAGGGAACATTAAAGTCTATTATGAATTATATGGACAAAAAATAGAATCTGTTTGTAATAAACTGGTTTATATGTTCTATACGCATTTATGTAATGGGAGGAGCGCAGGGTGGCGAGGGGTGGAGTGCAGGGGTGCAGGGGGTATCACTACCCACGTTAAAATATTATGGCGAAATAAGACTGAAACTTAGATGCTGCAACGAGGTATATTCTTAAATAATAGGTTTGTAATAAAACTTAAAGAAGATTAGAATTAGATAGATAGGATACTGAGGCAGTCCATTATCTCAATTATAACAGGCGTATTATAACATATACATTTTTTATAGTTTGAAATAATATACTCCTTCAATCTCTCGTTATTCGTGGCTTGAAGTAACTAGCTGTGTACTATTGTATATTCAAGTTGTCTAGCTTCTTTCAAAAACCAGTATTTACTTTCTTCGTTGGATAAGAGCTCAGTAAATGGTCGATAGATTTGGCTCTGTATAAGTGCTCTATTAGCTGGCCGCTATATAATTATAGAAATAAAGCAAGAGAAAACGCGAAGCATCGAGCTCAAATTATGATTAGTTGCTCTATTGAGCTTTCTACACTCTATTACTGGATATATATATTATATATATATAATACATCGTTATATAAAGTATGTCTAGTATAATAACTATATATATATTACGTTTTATTTGAATATATTGTTAGTAGGTCATATCACAAATTTCCTCCCTAATTGAATCTCGCCTACGCCTAATGATAAAATACGTATTAATATTACTATATAGTCTACAAATTATATTAAATTAGGGTTAGTTATATAATACATTGTTATAACCTTTTATATATATAATATATACTTCACATTAAATTCATGGATGTGCTGTCTATATATATATTATATATCTATATCTACTATATATATTACTATTTGCAAGAGGATTTATTGTATCGGCCATATTCGGCACCATAGCAATTAATATAATGTAATTTTCAATGGTCCGTAATGGGGCGGTTTCGAAACGCCTTACCTGAGCGTGGGAGAGAGCAGCTAACATGATGAGCTCCGAGAGGTGTTCATCATCATTTACGGAAGCCACGGAATTGGCCTAAAAAAGGAAATAACCCCTAATCCATATTTTTTAAGCATCTGGAAAAAAGCTAACTTTCCCAGAGGGAGCGAAAAAGAAGTATAAGGTAAATGGAACGCCCTCCATGCTTGCGGACTAATGCTGGACAGTGAAGAGACGCCCCAGAAACCATTCACAAGCGAGTACAAAGAGATGTCATTCTCAAGATATTATAAATTAAAATGTAAGGTACGATCTATATGAATGAAAAGTTAAACATTTATACATAGGCAAATATAGATATACTGATAAATATTATTTACATTTTTGGTAGTTGTGTATTTATTTTATGATATTAGAGGCTCAATTGATATCTTCGATAGTTAACATGTAAGTTCTATGTAATTATTTAATATGTAAATATCTTAAAAACCAGAGCTAATACATCAATATTATCAGAATTACATGTACTCACCCCTTTCTTAGTATTTTTTTCTTATTTTGAGCTTGGAAAATTTTTCAAAGTACAAATATGTTGACCAGTGAAAGATAAGACTTGTGAGTCTTTCATAGAACTATGTAATTTTCTTCATTGAAACTTAAAAAAAATTATCGTCCTGGTTTATGAATAGTTTATTCTATAACATGTCAACGGACAGTCCTGTTCTTTTATTCCAATGAAATTTGGCAAGTTAATCTAAAGTGACATATGTTCTTTATTTCATCCAGGTATTCGGGATTCGAAAAACCTTACTACAAAAAGGTACGTATCACCAGGAATTAATTCCGTTGTCCGTTGTTGGACTCGTTCTTGAGTATCTTGTCAACGTTCGAAATTTAGAGATATACAAAAGCTTCCATCCGAGAATTTCTACAGATTATTCATCCAATGGTCAATCGTTTCACACAAATTCTTACCTGTATTTATTGTTTCACCAGGCAGGCAGAAGTAATACCTTGGTACAATAAGTCTCCCAAAAATACAGCAAAAGCATTTATGTGCCATTTTATTTCACGTTTTGGAGCACATTCTAATATTGCTTCTGATCAAGGTCAAGAACTTGAGTCTACACTCTGGAGAGATTTTATGCGACTCCTAGGTATTGAATGTATTCTTTCTATAGAATATTATCTTGCTTCGAATGAGTTAATTGAAATATTTCATTGCCAGCTAAACACTTCTCTTGCAGCACAGTCTCAATCAGAGATAATCCGATTTTCTGCAATTCATCTTATTAGGTATTCGAATATCGATAAATAATGCCATCAATTGCGTATATACATAGTTCGTTTATGGTACCCGGTACCCGATTGCGTTTACCAGGAGATAAATTCTTTGAATCTAAAAATTATAATTTCAGTTTTGATCCAGCTAGTTATATTTTCTATTTCCTGCAATGCACTGAAAGTTGGGAAGCCTGACATTTAGAGAGCACAAACTCATTTGTATTCTTAGGTGTTTAACATTTTTGTAATCAAATTGCTAACCGTTTTCCATTAAAGATATAATATGAATGACAAAATAAAGTAAAACTTTTTTAAAAATTCTTTAGGAATTCCAGTCTCAATGTTCTATGTCAACAAACTTAAACCAGCATTTAATTTACATAGAAAAGAGTATATTTTAGCTACTCTCTAAAATAGTTAAAACTCTTGATGTTTATAATAAATGTTGTTAGTAGTATCAGGGCCACCTCAGTGACAACTTTTAGAATACGAGCTCTGAGTGTCCTTTCAGCGTAGCTGATAAGGACAAGTGTTTTGAGATAAGTTTAATTTGATTTTTTTCATGCCATTTCGTAATTAATTTTTATTACGCGCGCGTGAGGGCGCGCATGCGCATACACATACAAACATTGATTATATTAATTATATTATTCATTATATTATTATTATTATTTTATTATTATTTTATTATTATTATTATTATTATTAGGTCGAAGAATTGAGATCACCGAAGTGATCTCATTTTTCGAGCCGACCGAGACCCGACTCCGACTCGCCACTCTCGACTTTGCTCGACATTCCGACTGCGATTTTTTTTGTTGTTTGCCGGCCTCCGGCTTCCGGCTCGCGATCTCGGCTCCGGCCTCCGGCGCAGGCTTTCCGACTTCCGGCTCCGAAACGCAGCATGCTCTCTGACTCTGCAGCCGCGAAAACCGAATCGTGTCAACCCATGAGTTTTTTTTTATTCTTATTTTATTATTATTATTATTATATTATTATTATTATTATTATTATTATTAGTTATTATATCTATTATTATTATTATTATTATTATTTTATTATTATTATTAATTATATTTTAATATGATATTTGAGGCTAAAAATTTGTATGTCAATTTGGCTCGTCGATATATATTACATAGGTTAGGGTTATCGTATCGGTAAATTGGAGGGGTTGCTTAGTGTGTGAGGTACCGCTATCGTCGTGATTACGTCCCCAGTGGTACCCGCGTAAGGGGGATCACGCCCCTTAAAAAATCGAAGTGTTCGTAATTGGGCGTGAAATTTAGTGAGCAGGATTCAGAGTGTATTTCTGAAATAGTTGAATATGGGAATCTGAGGAGTTGGCTCCCGGCACCGGTGCTGAGCCACTGCGGTGCCGTGTTAAAATAACAGCTGTTACAACAATGTGGTGTGTGTTATATGGTTTCGAGAACCGTAGATCTCGAACGAGGGTTATAGTCCGTTGGGGTGTCTAGGGCCCCCATGAGGGGGGGTCCTGACATTGAAAAAAGAGCACAGAGTGCAAACAACAACAAAGGAGGAAAGAAAGAAGGAGAAGAAGAAATAGAAGAAAGGAAGAATGAAAAAGGAGTTGACACAGAGGAGTAGAGTTGACAGCCGCACCGGTGCTGGCTACGGTGCGGTGCCGAGTTATTAAATATTTGGTGTAATGATAACAATATTGATGTCTTTTTTTTATTGGTCTAGTAGATTTCGAAAAATAATGGTTTCAGAAACCACCAAGATAATAAAAAAATAAATAAGATATTAATAATATATAAATTTAAATTATAAATAATTTTTCTATTTGGAATTTATTTCAGTCAAAATTCTAAGGAGTTCAAGCTGCACATTTACATAATAAATTTTAGTAAAATTTCTTGCCTTAAATAATAGATAAATTTAGATCATATTAGATATCTACAACGGTATCAAGCTTGAGGGTCGGGCTCGGATGGTAGGATATTTTGATTTACGTACTTTTAGATTCACTATCAGCCTAGCAGTAAATCGTAAATCAAGCCACCATCCACCACCTCCTGACCAGTTGTGAATCTATTATCTAATTGATCTATTGTAAGGTCCAAATTTTTGACTAAAATTGTCATGTTTTTGCATACCCTAAATCAGTAAACAGTAAATCAAGCCCCCAACCTACCTCCTGTCCATCATGATCTATTGATCTATTGAATCTATTGATCTGTTGATCTTTTGATTAAGGTCAATTTTTTACTGAAATTGGTCAGTGTTTTACCCATACCCTAAATCAGTATTCAGTAAATCAAACAACCCACCCACATCCTCCCTCAACACACCCATAATCTATTGGATCTATTGATCTATTGATTCTATTGATCTATTGATCTATTGATTAAAGGTCATTTTTTACTAAATTTTGTTATGTTAGCTTTTATCCTAAACGAGTAAATCAGTAAATCAAACCACAATCCATGTACCTCCAGTTCCCAGTCGTGATGTTCTATTGACTCTATTGATTCTATTGTTAGTCAAATTGTTATAACTTGTAGTTGTGTTATCATACCTGAACAATAGTAAATCAAGTAAAGTCACTAGCTGTCACCAGCACCCTCTTACGCTGTTCATCCTTGATCTTATTGATTCTATTGATCTATTGATTCAAGTCAACATCGTAATCACTATGGATAACCATAACATAAATTCAAGTTCTTTATACAAGATCAATCAATATATGCTGAGCGTACAAAGTTTCCACATTAATAAGCTTACTTAGCATATCTGAACTATGAATATAATGCAGAAATGACAATCTGACACACCTTAAACGAGAATAAACAGTTAACATTAACAGAAGATCCATACTTAACAACTAAAAGTACTAACGATCATACCAAAACGCAATCTTTTATTCCATTGTCAAACGTGTCTCTAACATAACAATGTTATTACATTACACGGTAATATTTAACAAATATTTACCATACCTTTTGTGTAATTTCATACAGAGAGCAGCGAAGTATGCTACGTACTAAAGTTTTAACATTAATAAGCCCAACCATAGCATTACAGAACTAGAAATATAATTTACAGATGACAGCCTGATTCACATCTTAAGCAAGAACTGCTACATTAAAAAGGTCAACTTATCAAGTAATAGTAACTAACTAGAATACAAAACATAGTCCATTCACTACTTATCAAACATATCTCCAACATGAACAATGTTAATTTACATTAACTAAGTAATATTTAAAAAAAAATTTATCATAATCTGACCTAACCATCATAATACCTAACGGGTAAGACAAACAAAGTAAAGTTTACCTCAGAAAGCTAACTATGGAACATAACATACTTTCACCCAACACCAGATGAATATAACAGCTGTCATTAACGAATTATTCAATAAGCTGAACATACGGGGAATAAAAACCCCCAAATAGTTGCAAACATAACAAAGTTTTTCCAAACATAACTGTAAACATAACAAGTTTTATCCGCAAACATAATACATAAAAATGAAGTTCTTTGAGATAAATATATCACATAAATTGTAATAGTTTACAGATTTTAAAAGCAGTAATCGGTAAATCAGGCCAAATCAACCATCAACCCCACGCGCCAACCCTCCCACCGAGGACCTGTTTAATCATTGATGCTATTGATTCATGGGTCAGTATTTGTCGGTTATTTCGTATGACTTTAACAAAAAATGAAGTTTTTGTATACTAACTGTCGAATATATGCTAAGGCGTACAAAGTTTTACATTAATAAAGCTAACATAACACAACTGAACTAAGAAGTATATGTACATACGATAACCTAACACCATACGTAACGAATACTACCTAGATTAGCAAGTTCCATACTTCAACAGTAAGTACTCCGCTTAAGCATGCGTAAAAAACGTAACCATTCAGTTCTTTTTTCTGGCATAACTCTATGCATTGCCATTGTTAATTTTACCATTACACTATTGATTACGGTATTTGGCTGTCGCATACGAGTATCATTTCGGATACTAGCAGACAAAATGAGGTTATGTATATACTAACCAGCCGAATATATGCTAACAATATGACAATGTTGTTCATCATTTAAGCTAACATAGCATCATATGGAATAGAAAATATATGTACAACATACAAACTTAACCACTACGCGACATAAAGAGTGACAAAACGACATAAGTAGCTTAAACAACAGTAAAGTAACTAGCATGACATACAAAGTCCAATTTTTTTTCCCAAGCATATTGTAAAAATTAACTTTAATTTTACATTGACACAGTGAGTATTAAAAACTTTGGATTCAAACCATGTCTTAATATATCATAGCGCAGACCGAGTAAACTGTAAACATAACAAGTTTTATCCAAACATAAACATAAAAATAAGTCTTTGAAATAAATATCTCTCAGTTAAATTGTAATAGTTTCGATTTAAAGAGAAATCATAAGCAGTTCACATTTCTCAACAGTGCGATACAGTTGTTGTCGGAGAGGATACTTATCTATTGATTTTCTTTGCATTTTTTTTATATTCGAGTATCATTTCGACTAAAACATAACACAATAATAAGTTTCTTTGTATACTAACTGTCGAATATAGCTAACGTAACAAAGTTTTTAGCAATTAAAGCTACATATACATACCTGAACTAGATATGTACACGATAACCTAACACCACCAGTACTACGAATAAACTACTAACATTACAAATGTTCCATAGCTTAGCAAACCTAAAGTACCTACGCATGGTAACAAGTAACCCATTCAACATTACTTTTTCAAAGCTACTCTAGCATATCATTGTTATTTTACATTAACACTGTTGAATTTAGGTCGCATTACGAGTATCATTTCGAAAATAAGCACAAAAATGATATACAACTACATAAACATTTTTTATGCTGAACATAAACAAATGTTTTCCACATTAATAAGAATATAGCATCATACGAACTAAGAAATAATGTTACAAGCTACAGAACTTACACAACTTCGCACTAATAAACCCGTTACATTCAACAAAGTCACACTTTAACCACCAGTAGTATATAGCAATTGTACAAAAACGTAACCTTTCCTACTTTACCACGCATATCTCTAAACATATTAACGTTATTTTTACATTGACAACAGTAATATTTTAACAAAATTTAAGCATAAACCTGTCTAATCATCATAACAGAAAACGAATAACTTAAACATAACAAAGTTTTATCCAAACATACATAAAAATAAGTTCTTGAATAAAATATCATAGTAAGTTGTAATAGTTTACTGATTTTAGCAGTAAATCGTAAATCAGTCACAACCATCACCCCGTCCCCCTCCCACCATGAGTTGATTATTGACATTGATTCATGTTCATATCTCGAGTATATCATTTCGGTAATACATAACAACAAAAAATAAAGTTTTTTATATACTAACCATCGAATAATGCTAACGTAACAAGTTTTTAACATTAATATAGCTAACATAACATACCCTGAACTAAAATATAATGTCAACGACAAACATAACATACATGACGTACGAATAAACTACTAAAATTAACAGTTCCATACTTAACAACAGTAAAGTACCTAACACTTCGATACAAAACGTAACCTATTCCACTTGTTTTCGAAGTATATCACCCCTTCCAACTTATTTACACTTAACATCGTAATATTGTGTTGGTAATCGAGAAAAGTTAATGCAGTTATCGTGCGGTGCGCTTGTGAGGCGATATCAACGTCCCGGTCTAAGGCAGTCAATCGGAAAACGAATATACTGATTAGCGTACCCTATATAATTTTACATCGAACTCGTATGTATTTAGAAAAATATATCAGTCATAACATCATCTGGAAATATCATAATCCCGCAGACAAAATTTGCAAAGACAACAAAAGTTTTAACCAAAAACATAACATAAAAAGTGTCACTGTCTCGAGTATAACATTGCGCGCGATAGCTGTTAGTGAACTATGATAACTGTAGACATTAGCAAATTCCTCACGAGCAAAACCTACATTACTTGACTCACAAATCTTAACCTAGGCTCACGTTCTAACACATGTCTCGTCAGTTAACCACAGTAATAATCTTACAACGTCAACCATTTGCCTCTAACAGATCAGTGTAGTTTTTCACACAGTCACAGTAAGAGTATTTAACTATACGTACGTAACTTCGAATAAACATGCTTCATTAACAAGAGTATCTAAAGCAACACACCTTCCGAGAGAAAACCAGGGGGATGCGCCCCTTTGAAGGGTGTGAATCTTGAGAGGGGTGATCACCCGAAGGGGTTAAGCGGAGGGGTAATGCCCGCTTAACACCTTTCAAGGCGGCCCGCATCCGGAGCGCTGGGGTTTTGCGTCCTCCGGGTACGGTGGTGTGTTGTTTGGATTTACTCTTGGCGTTAATGAAAGCTGTGTATTCGTAGTTAGGTACGTTATTTTAAATATTACTATGACTGTGTGAAAGTAACACTGATTTTGGTATCCAGAGAAGAATGGTGAGTTTTTCGTAAGATATTAACTGTCGTTAAACTGACGATGGATGTGTTAGAAAGCGTTGAGCCTAGGTTAGATTTTGTTGACGGTAATGTTTAGGTATGTGATCGAGAATGTTTCGGCTAAAATGTCTACGTGTTTATTCATAGGTTCAATGATGTTATACTCGAGACGAGTGACACTTTTCCTTATGTTGATGTTTGGTTAAAACTTTTGGTTGTCTTGCATATACTTCGTGGGAGAATTATGATATTTTAGACGAGGTTATGATGAATTCTTTGTTAAGATATTACGAAGTTAATGTAAAATTTGGTACGTTAGCATTATATTCGTTTCCGTATGCGATTAGACCGGGTTTTGCTAAATTTTTGTAAATATTACGATGTTAATGGGTAAAATTAACATTGATATGTCAGAGATATACTTGAAAAAAGTGGGATAGGTTAGACGTTTTGTCGAAAGTGTTAGGTACTTTCTGTTGTTAAGTGCGGAAGTTTGTTATGTGTTAGTAGTTTATTCGTACGTATGGATTGTTAGGTTTGTCGTTGTAACATTATATTCTTCGGTTCGGTTATGTTATGTTAAGTTGTTTATAATGTAATAAACTTTTTTACGTTAGCATATATTCGATGGTTAGTATATAAAATATTATTTTTGTGTTATGTTTATGTCTTGAATTTGGTATGGAAGCATAACAATGAATCAAGTAGATTCAAAAGGTTATGGTGGGAGGGTTGGGAGGGTTGGATGGGTGGTTTGATTTGACTGATTACTATTTACTGCTTTAAATCAGTAAACTATTACATTTACTATGATAGCTAATTCAAATGACTTATTTTTTACTGTTAGTGTTTGGAATAAAAACTGTTGTTAATGTTTTACAGTTATTCGTTTGTCTGTATGATAATTAGACTGGTGTATGCTAATATTTTTGTTAATAAGCTACTGTGTCAATGTTAAGATAACGTTAAATAGTTAAGAGATACTGCTTGTAAAGTAGGAAACTAGGGTTACGTTTTGTATGTCAATGCGTTAGATTACTTTACTGGTGTCTGTTATGGTGGACTTTGTTAATGTTAACTGTTTATTTAGTGCGTAAGTTGTGTTAAGGTTTGTAGTTGTACAGTCTACTTTCTTTAGTTCGTATGATGCTGAAAATGTTTAGCTTTATTGATATGACTGGAAACATTGTTATTGTAGCAAATAAACCTTACTGCATGGTCGCATATGTATCAGCTTCAAAAGAAATCATTTTTGTGCTATGTTCTTATTCGAAATGATACTCGTAATGCGACGAAATCAATAGTGTTTAATGTAAAATTCAAACATGATATGCTAAGTAGTTTGCTGAAAGGAAGTGGTGGAGATGAGCAGTTTGTAGGTAATGCTAGGTACTTTAGTGTTGTTACGTATGGAACTTTGTTAATGTTTAGTAGTTTATTCGTACGTATTGTGTGTTAGGTTTATCGTTGTAAATTATTCTTACGTTCAGGTTAGTGGTTTTGATTAGCTTATTAAGTGTCTCAAACTTTGTTTTAGTTAGCAATAATAGTTCGACAGTTAGTATACAAGAAACTTTATTTTGTGTTATCCGGTGTTAGGTTCGAAATGGATAGTGAATTATGTGAGCATGAATCGAATGATAGATCAATAGATTAACAGAGGGCTGGTGGGGAGGGGTGGGGTTGGTGGTTTGATTTACTACTGATTTACTGATCTTACATGCTTTAAAATCTGTAAACTAATACAATTTATAGGATATTTTTTATTCAAAGAACTTATTTTATGTTATGTTTGGGCTAAATAACTTTGTTATGTTTTACCAGTATTCCG
>JABUQX010082064.1:0-5000 GCA_015478945.1 Trachelipus rathkii
AGCCCAATCAAACCACAACATTCTCACTCACACACCAACGCGAGATTCCAAACAATGTATTCCTTTCCCCTCAGTAGTATGTGTTGTTTTTTGATATAATGCACAGTTGCGAGTTTTAAAACCAAATATCACATATATATATATATATAATATATCAACACTAACATACTCAATATCACACAACATATTTTCTATATATATATATTATAATAATATATATATATAATATATTATATATAAATATAATATATATATATATATAATAATATATATATATATATATATATATATATATATAATATTATATTATATTATATATTAATTATTATATTATTATATATATATATATATATATATATATAATTTATATATAATATATATATATAATATATATTTGATAATTTAAATATTTTTTTGGGATCTCATCGATGGTGTAGTATGAGGTGTTGCCTTTATCATACATTAAACAGAAACTATATTTTTCGTATATCCGCCACTTTTCCTCTGCTACGAGATTACTATATAAAGACCACCTATGTTTTGACAACCAGAGGTAAAACCCTATACTATCAGTATACCATTTTGAACACATACTTTTTTTTCTAAAGATATGCAACTGGATATAAAGAAGACACGTGTATACATGGTTGCCCGACTCAACCAAGAGTATGCGGTTAGCGGTGTAAGTGATACATACAATTTTCCAGTTTTCCCGTTGCGGTGGCGGATGCGTGGCGCGCTTACCACATGGTGCGGGTACGGTATAGCAATAATTATCAGTTATATAGTGCTTAGGTAGCTAATGATACCAACTGCAATGAGAAATTATCATCATATTTTAGGATACTTTTATCAGCTCGTGATATATATAATTAAGTTCGAAAGTAGTTATTTTTTATTTAAATTAATAAAATAAGATTTATCGAATTATACAATAAATTAATACTTACAGTAGTAACTAATAAATTTAAAATTTTTAGTATGTTGTAAATAAAGATTTTGGATGAAAGTCTCAAGATTTTGAAGAGTGTCTTAGCTGACCATATCTAGGTTTGTATAATCTACTTTGACGCGGGCTACTTCTATATCAGAAAGATACATAATTTTATTTTTTGGAGATCTGAGCTAGTAACAAGATTATCTTAATAATTAGCGGAGATGTTTTTGTTAATATCTTTTTATTCGTATCTTTATTTATGTTCTTGGATTTATATATAAAGTACTCGGACGAGAATCTCAGCGCTAAATATAATGTAAGAAAAAAAAGAGAAATTATACATGAAATGATCACGCATGTTGCTCCATTTAGGGGTAGGAGCAACGGGGGGGGACAGAAGGGGGGACAGAGTCCCACTGTCACCTTCGCACCGGGTAGGACGAAAGAGCCACGGGGGTTAACCTGGAGACACGATCAACTCTTATAACATAGCCATCATTTAGCGTATTTAAAATCGCCTATTGGTCACTTCGTATATACGGTGTAAGGTAGCTAATCAAAGTGTGAAGCGGGATACGTACATAATAACTTCTTTCTCCAATGTGACAGTAAGATAAACGATAATACATTTGGCTCTCTAAAACGAGGAGTAGATCATGGAGATTCCGCGAGATCACTTACGGCCCTTTGGGGAGGTTGGCAAATGCAAGCGCGTGGATACGGGACACATTTGTGCTTGCCAGTTCAGCTCGGAATCCCGTACCTAAAAAGGGGAATTGTATTGTAAAAAATATAAAATATTGGTCAGACGCAATACACAAATGGCAGAAAAAAATATAATCAGAGATAAACAAATTTAATAACCCTCTTAGAATTTTCCGCTTGATTCCAATATATAATTTGTTTTACTGTAAGGTGCTGCCGTTCCAGAGTTCATGATGTCAGTAGACAATCCCAGGTCCAGTATTTCTTTCTATATTTGGCTCACATACACATCACACTAATATATATAGCCTATATATATATTATATAGGAACATACTTAGAAATTTGTCGCATATATATCAGCTAATAACCGGTGCGTAATGACCTAACACTTATTAAATACCAGTAGGTACTTATTTAAGATTGGTGAGCTTTGCTTCTGTTCTTTACCTTGAGTTACTCAGACACTATCTAGATATTGAGTTATATATACTTATTGTATTCCCTGGTAAGGGTATATATATATGAGGCCCGAGACCCTTTTAAGGTCACCCCTGGTCCTCAAATAATTTATGGGTATCTGGAAAGGGTTTGGGTAACTCACTTTCCCATTTGTTTGTTAGAGCGAAATTTATTAATTTATAATATTTTATTTAGCATTATGTTAAAAGACTTTACTATATTTTATGTATCTATTGTAGGAGCACGCTTCAAAGAGATTTATCCATATCTCAACTATCATATATTATTCAGAATTTCTTAGTTCTCTCTCGGAGTAACTTAGTCTGTATTCGTTTTGTTTTGTTCTCATCTAACCGTTGTGAGTTGCATGTCATACACATTTATCCGTATAATCATGATTATCACTAATATCATTAATCTATGGACGTTAAGAGAGAGTAAAGGGTATGGTTTTTCTGTAATATATTGGACAGTTACCACCGCTCAATCATTAAAATATTATATATATAGCAATGTTAAATAGTATATATAGTCACAATGATGAAGGCGATGAGGTGCACTATATTATAACCCTTATAGTTGTTACTCTTAACTCAAATATTATAAAATATATATATATATATATATAATGTACGCTTATATTTATATATATACGCTTAATATAGTTCTTATTTATATATATGCTTGGGCATCCGCATGCACTCGTGTTTAAATTGTGGTAGTAGCGGATGGGTCAGAGTCTTCAGTTTTACTCGTATCCACAGTATGTCAGCCAGAGGGAATCGAGGCCTCAGGGTACACCGTGGCAAGCAGGTCTCCAGAAAGGTACATGAATTATAAGCTACTCTGTGGTGAATGAGCCGAAAATAATTGCTAATTCATAAGGATGGTTGTTATGGTGATACTATTCTATATTTTTTTTTTTTTATATTTTATAAAATTATTTTTTTATTTATTTATTTAACTAAAGAAATATACCTCAGGGTTACGGAAAGATGGCAGGTAGATGGGGTTTATCTGCCTACCTATATTATACCGGTGGTAATATTATATCAGATACGTGAGGTGTAGAACTTAAAATTACCTACTCATCCGGGATGATACTTACTACCGGCCTACCGCCGCCTCTTTTGGATCTTTGGTGATGTTCGACGGGGTTCTTACCGACATCGCCTGCCGGGGTAACTTGATTATAACTAAATCTCTTCCTCTCGTTCTCGTGTCGCAGCGTTTCTGCGCTGCAGTGCTTCCCCTACGAAATAAATTATAATATGCTTAAATAATACTGATTTACTACAAATAAAGAAACAAATTTATTATGCACTTCAAAATATTTAATAGAGTGGGTCTCGAGCCCGGACTGGAGGTGAGTCGACAGTAGGTGGGGGGTTTTCGATGACCCGCCGCAGAGAAGTGTGAAGTAGTGTTCGAAGTGAGACCCCCAGACGGAACAAGGCCATTCAAAGTTCACAAAAGAGACTGGTTTACTCGCGGGAGAACCATCCGGAGAGGGGGGGATTAGTCCCGTCACCGTTGTAGTCCACCGGAGGACTGAGAAGAAACGCTGTCTCCTACTCCTTGCAGTTTTCTTGCGGTTTATCGCAATTTGTCGCTTACGGAGTAATACCTCTTTTATGTTATATGATAAGATTATAGGTTATTAAGAATATAATAAAGAAGTTTATATCGCCAATCGTTTAAGAATTTCGCTGATTACCAAAATAGTATTTTAGGTATATTGTAGTTTGTAAACTTGGTCAGTATGGTACCCTGCTCGGCATCTAAAAAGTTAACACTCAAATTACGTCAGCATATACCAGTGCTGTGAGCAAATGGCCTGAACTGAACAAGAAGTATCATGAGAATACATCATCTTATTATAATGAGTTATATTACTATATATAATATAGCTAACTTTATATATTGGGTAATAAATGAAAAGTATTGTAAGATAGCAAAAGATAAAGTTTTTATATTTAAGCTTTTTAAGTAAATGACTATTATTGCAAGGTATTATACCAAATTAAATTGATAAGAGTATGAAACTTATATATTAATATTATATATTATATATATTATATTAATAATTATATATATATTTTATTATATATATAATTATAATATTTATATAATTATTATATTATATATAATATTATAATATATTAAATATATAATATATATATATATATATTATAATTAATATTATATATTATATATATATTATATAAACTTATTGTGAAAAAAAAATTAATTAATAAATATTTACCGTCAAATATATAAACACAAATAGCATAATATAATAAAAAAGGTAAAGGTCTTCTTTTATAAGGCGAACACTATAAATTTTTAGTTAAATGTTTCTTTACCTAAATTAAAAAATTATTGCGAACGCCTCTAGTCGCAATAGCTCAAGTATTGCTCTCGAGCGGTACAATGGAATTTAAAGCTTTACGGGTCCTTCATTATAACTTATATACACTATACTTATTTTAGTGGGGTCTCTAGAGTCCGATGGGTGACTACGGTAAAGGTATGGAGTAATAATATTGTAGTTATTAGGTAAGGAACCTCACTCCTATTATATATACTATATAATATATACTATATATGCGACATACTACTAAATGTCCATTAAGTAGCTCAGGTAGGAGTTACCCAGAGATCACCATACCCCAAGAGGTGGGATTATATTGCCCTATATCATTCCTAAGTTAGTATCCACCTATATAATAAGGTGATCTCAAGAAGAGATATACTCAACTATCCGATACTCCTGAAATTCGGGGTGAGTTCATATAATATATATATCTATACTCAGTGGAGTATATTCGTTAACTTGGGTATTAATAAGTATTTAAAACCCCTCTCGTAACACTATCGGAATAGCGCCTACTATA
>JABUQX010082064.1:7500-10000 GCA_015478945.1 Trachelipus rathkii
TATATATATATATATATATATATATATATATTATATTATATATAATATTTTTATATATATATATATATATATATATATATAATATATATAACTTATATATATATATATCTTTATATATATATAATATATATATATATATATTCTATAACACACATATTTTTTCATAATATATAATATATATATATATTATATATTATATATATATATATATATATATATATATATATATAGTATATATAATATATATATATAATTAATAATAGTATATATATATATATATATATTTTTATATTAATTATATATATATATTAATAAATTAAATTAATTATTTATATATAATATATATATATATATATTATATATATATATATATATATATTATATATAGTATATATATTATTATATATATATAATAATATATATATAATATATATATATATATAATATATAATTATATATATATATATATATATAATATATATATATATATATATATACCGTATATTATTTAAATTATAATTTATTAAATATTTATATATATATATATATATATATATATATATATATATATATATATATATATATATATATATTATATATATATATATAACCACACACAGTGCTCGATTTGTAGAAATAGAGGTACCGGAACGATGACTGGGGGGATAGTTTTGAAATATAAAATTCTTAAAATACATACCTATGATTGCGAAAAAAATTACACAAATTTGATTAACACCTTGTTTTAATTCTCAAAAAATTTTAAATATTCACAATTTCAGTACAGTTTTATTGATGCAATTGATTTTTCTAAAAAATCTTCCACAACTTCGTTATGTTATCGTCGTATTTCTTATTTCTTGGTCTCTCTTTACTCTGTTTATCTAGTGCTGAACGATTTCCAGAAATGAGCCACGAGCCAACATATATTGATGGATTAAATTGTCGAAGGGGTGGGCTATTAATCCTCAAGAATAACAGACCCGAAGCTGTGGAAATATTCATTGACATTCTTAAAGGAGACACAATGAGATTCATTTGTGAGAAACCTCTCTCACATTCACTTGAAGAAATGGCTATTGATTCAATTTCAAGTTTCAATGGGGCATGTTTCTTGGGGAAAACTCTAAAATGGACGTATTCTCGGAAGCCTGCAACCAAATGCCTTTCCTGAAGTTTGAATCTCAAAGTCAGTCTCTTCATTTCATTTTCCTAATAGGTTATTGGGACACTATCCAGCCAATTTTTCTTATCTGTAATTTTTACCAAGTCGGCAAGCTCAAGATCTTTTTCATTCAAGAGTCTTTTTTTAATAGACTTTTTATGTTCTCCATAAAATTGTTTTGGATCCAAGGGTTTTCCGGCATTCCTACCTTCTTTTTGGTGGAGAGGAACATTGAAGAAAGTCTTAGTTGTCTACGGCTTGTTGAGCCATGGAGTAATAAGTTCCTGTAACTTATTTCCTGTTTTCAAACAAAGCAACTGTGATGTTTAATGTCTCGTTGGCAAAACTTAAACCAACATTACGTTGCTGCAAAGCTTCGCTCAACTCAGAAAGCTCCTGCAATGCATCGGCCATTAAACCCAAATCTAGAATGAAGTTAGTATCGGTGATTGTTGTTAGAAATAGTGATGCAGGTTGTTGCCAGTTGTGGCAGAACCAGAAACATAGTCCTGACTCCAAAGAATGATATTTTAGGTCTGAGCCTACAATTCTGTTGCAAGAGACCGTTGGGCGTTGTGCCTAGTCGTCAAAAATCATAACAATAGATCTTTGACGTCATGGCAAATTCTCAGTTATTATTAGGGTGCATTCCAACTAAGCTCATGGTGTATTTTAATATTTAAATTTAAAAATTTTTATTATTTAATTTCAAATTCAAAATACAAAAAAATAAAAAACAAATTTCATATTTCAATATGGCAAAACAAAAAAAAAAAATATATATATATATATATATATATATATATATATATTATATAATAAACATATATATTATAATATATATATATATTATACACCATATATATTTATATATATATTAGTTTATATATATATTATATATATAATATATTATTATATATATAATATATAATAAACATATATATTATATAAGGTATATAATACATTATATAATATATATGTATTTTTACAATGGAAGGGGACCAAAATTAAATTCCATTAAGAATTTAATTTTGATGAATGGTATTTTACTATTAACAATTTTAAGTATAAATTTTTTTTTTATAAAATATTAAAAATTCATAAAATTATTCATCTTTACAAACTCTAATTAATATAACATATATATATATAAAAATCTCTTTAAACGAAAAACCTCTATAAAAATAAATTTCCTATATTTTGAAGGGTGAAAAAAAAGTAACCTTAATAAGTTTAATTATATATATATATATATTATAACTATCATTACTACTTAGAATTATTATTATTGTTAGAAATATTATTATTTTTCTTATTATTAATTCATTATTATTA
>JABUQX010082065.1:0-2500 GCA_015478945.1 Trachelipus rathkii
CAAAAGAGAGATTAAACCTTTAAACAAAATTTGGAGAATATAATGTATTTTTTATCACATTTGATTGAATAGATAAGGACTGTATTTAAAATTTAAAGTTAATCATTGCGCAACAAAAATAGTTTCTTTTCAAGTGTAAATAAGTTGAAGGTGTAAGAGATGAAGGCGGTTCCGATTTGTAGGTTGCATTGGCTGCTTTTTTTTAGAAATACATCGTTATCGGTAATTGACGCTTTGCCTTTTTAGCTCACCAAATATTTCTTTTTTTTCCTTTCATTTCATTATCTTAACACATGTATAATATTACAAGAATTTTAATTTTAATTTTTTTCATTTTAATATCTTTTGAATATGTATTTACAGAATTTTTAATTTATTTTTTCAATTTTGTAATTTTATTTTCTTTTTTTATCATTTGCCAACCGGGTTAGCAACGATCGTTCTATAAAACCGCGGTTCTACGAGGGAGACTATATATATATATATATATATATATATAATTTATAATATTAAATAAATTGAAATATATTAAATACTATATCAAAATTACAAAATTTTTCATATAAATATATATATAAATTAATATTTATGTTTAAATATATATATATATATTATATATTAATATATATATATATAAACATTTTAATTATTTTGAAGTGCCTCCCCATGTTTTCGGTTCACGCGCCGCTATGATATTATATATATATTATATATATATATATCTATATATATTTATATTTATATATATATATATATTATATATTATATATATATATATATTTGTGTGTGTGTTGGTGTTTGTGTGATGTGTGTGTGGTGTGTGTGTGTGTGTGTGTAGTACTCCAATCTATAAAAATTTTAATTTATGTTCTAACTTATGCTAAAATTTGCGCAAGCAAAATTTTAGCATAAGTCGAAATGAAATAATGTATAAACTCGCCTTGTCGAGATACTCACGTCATAAGACTCACTAAAACTACTAATTCGACTTACTAATTCTCCTCACGAAAAACAATCGCCCGAAAACAAGTCTCAAGAAATTCTAATCTCAGCTGGGGAGGTAAACAGCCGACTAAGCCATCGAGAAGCAGAATCTTCGAGACTCAAAACTCAAGAACGAAAGTCGCCCAGAAGGGGAGGTAAAACATCGGCTAAGCACAAGAGCTTATGAAGAATTTGAAAAAGAGGGAGAAAGTATCTCAGCAAAGGGTAACTTTTGTTACTTATATTATGTTAAATAGGGCTCATTTAAACATGGATTTTAAATCTCCACATGCTAATATAGGACCTTGCTCTCAAAGAAGCCACCAACTTAGCAAAGTCCTTCCCTATATAATTGGTGAACCGGAGAAAAAACCCAAAACTTCAATCAGTGCCTTCTGTGAAAAGAAAGGAAAACAAACAAAAATAAAGAAAAAAGAAAAAATATTACTAAAACTTCCAAATCAGATCACTAAAAAACAAAAAGATGACTCAAGCGAACCTCAAGCCAACATTATCGATACAGACTTCTCATTCTCAATTAATTTTGGATTATGGTCAGAAACTCATTTTTGGATTCCACTACGAACTCGGATTCCTTTTCGAATTCTAAATGGTTTTGTGCCATCTCCCATTTTTAATACGTTTCCTTCGTATCAAGAAATTTACCACTAAAATAAAGAAACTAGATTTCAGGCAATTTCGCCTCTACAAATGTCCTGCATTGTTTCTTTCATACCGAAGTTTGAAAAATTTTACATGCGGCGTTGATCGAATCAAGAAAACATTAGAAACGCCTTATAATGGACCTTTCCTTGGATTCACCGATTCGATCAATGTTGCCTATTAAATATTTATAAAAATTTATCGCTACAATAAAGGACTAGATTTTAGGCAATCTTCGCCTCTACATATGTCACGAAGATTTAAAAACATGCACACATGTGTTGATCGAATCAAGAAAACATCAGAAGCTCCTTTACTGACTGGACCTTTCCTTGTTATTCAACTATTCAATTGACATTCAGTGCCAACAGAAGAAGAATTTACGTCGAAATCCAAGACGTCAAGTGACATTCTCCAAGCAAACTTATGTGCGATATATTTAATTTAAATATTTATTTATGAATTTTGTATTTACTTTTAAATATATGCTCACAATATATCTTCTTTTGTCATGTAGCTATCATGCTGTAGTATTGATATTATACCATATATGCTTGTATTTGAATATTCTTTATACTATTTGTGCATTCAAAATGTTTGTATGTCTACTTATTTCTTCGGACATAATTAGATATTCTTGCATTGAAAGTACTTTTAACTTTATGTATTTTTTTATTATTCCTTTTAAAGCTCATTGAAATGTTTTTGTATGTTTGCGCAATTTTCGAATGCCCCAAATAATCTTACATTTGGAATGTTGATCTGCTTTTTATATCTTGTAATAACTATTATAACATACTTTCTCACTCGGTGTTTAGCGCGGAAAGTTAGTACTCCATTATAACTTGGTAAA
>JABUQX010082065.1:7500-10000 GCA_015478945.1 Trachelipus rathkii
TACAATCTAATAATAGGTGATTCGTTAAAGTGATTCTCTAAAGGGGAATTGGAGTAAAATAATGGGAAATACTACCATTTTGAATAGCATTTAAGCCGTACCGAATGCTACAACAAAATAGGGGATGATTCTAACGTTACAAATATATATATATATATATATAATATATATATATATATATATATATTTATATATATATATATATATTATATATTATATATGATATATATATTTTGTTTATATATATTATATATATATATATATATACTGAATTTGCAGGCAAGGCAAGGAATCTTATCGTGTTTTCAAATAAACGTTTGTTAATATTAATATATAATATTATATATATATATTTATATATATATATATATATTATATATATAATATATATATATATATATATACTATATATATATATTTAATATATATATATATAAATATAATATATCGTCAATGGGTAAAGGCAGGACTCAGCTCCAAAAATTCCATCGGAGTTGGGGAAGTTCAGCGAGAAAGGTAAATTTTAAGGCCGATATTCGCGTTACACGGCGGTTGGCAAAGTGTTCAAGTTAAAGGGTATTAGTTGGAAAAATAGATACAGTTAGTTTAAGTAAAAGTGAGCATAGCATTTAAGTCTGAGGTCAGAAAGTTGAACTGATAAAAAGGATTAAGACTATGTTAAAAGAGGAGCCACACGAACTCTCATGCAGCTTTGTGCCAGACTCTATCGAGGGCTCTCGATATTAACTAGCGCTACAGGAAAGATTCCGTAAATGCCGAAGAGCAGAGCCAAGAAGTCCAAATTGAAGAGTTTCACAAGAAGGACTTTCCTTACCCAAAGTCATACTTGTGATTTAAGATAAGGTAAGAAGAATTGAAGCATTACCAACTTGTCCTATTAAAGCTACGTAAATATTTGAAAACTTTAGGAAGGACGGAGGTAAAGCTTTGAACGATATAGTTAGTGGTTTTAGAGGGATCCACTCTTTCTGCACACGTTGTCGGAAAGCGCATTTCCAGCAGTAAAAGGAAAGGAGGTCAAAGAGGAAAAGATAGAGGCGAAAATACTTTTCCAAAGGTGGGTGCAAAACTCGGAAGCTCAAGTTTTTCAGAGGCCTCAGGGAGCGATGGAGAGCAGGATACTACGCATTCTTAGTGTTAACTGAGCGAATATCAGAAATAACGTGTTTAGAATAAATTACAATGGTAGGCTAAAATAAGTAGGATGGGATGAGAAGACGGAGAAATAGCATCGGAATAGCGTAATTGGATTTAGTGGCAAAGCTTGAACCAAGCGTTCAGCTACAGAGAGGTTTAAAACGGCAGTCATGCATCAAAAGTTATAGAAGAGGAAAAGAGGAAGAAGCAAAAAGGATTGAGACGAAAGCTAGAAAATTTATTGCATATCTTAAGGAGAAAAGTAGCTTTTAGTTGTCAAGCAGAGAATAAATTTTTTGGTGTGATTCCGTGATAAAATATAAGTTGTATTTAAGATTCTGCGGCTGAAGACGAGGGAATTCCTGAGGGCATGTCCCTGTGGGGATTAGGCAAGAGTTAGAATAAATAAGTTAAGAGGTTAGTTCAACGAATAGAGAATTGAATTGAACATCTCCATTCAGAGAGATCGTCCCCTCAGTTAATGCATTCTTCATATTCAAAAGGCTCCTCCCGTCGTGTCAAAATAATTCCAAGGAAAACAAGAGTCGACCCGCAGATTCAATCTGTTTGCGGCACCGAAATGCCAAAAACTTGTCCTCGAGGTAGTCTGGGGTCGTTCTTGCGGAAGACTTAAGAAACAGAATAGGAATACAAGATTAAAAGTGATCGAGGAGGCGCAAAATGTGAGAAGGTTTATCTGTGTAAGGAGAAGAATGAGGTTATGAAAAGGTCAAGAAGGTTGGGTTCATCCCCAACAAGATCAGGGATATGAGTAGGGAGATGCTCCAGCTGATCAGGGTCATTTTGGGATGGAAGAAATTGAAAAGCAAATTCACCCCAGCTGTGTTTGAGAGCTAGAGGAAAGCTATTGGAGGTTGCCTGAACACAACATTGAAATCTCCTAAAATCGAATCTTCACAGAAAAGAGAAAGAAAATAATGTTCTTTTTCTATTTTCAGAATTTAGATAGTCAAAGAATTTAGGATAGACAGTAGAGTTAGGAGATAAATAAAGAGAACATATCAATCTAGTCGTAGATTGGCAAGAGAGAGAGAGAGAGAGAGAGAGAGAGAGAGAGAGAGAGAGAGACGAGAGAGAGAGAGAGAGAGAGAGAGAGAGAGAGAGAGACTCCAAAGTAGAAAGACGAGAGCAAAGAACGTCGTTGTGTTGGCAAACATATGTACAGTACCCGCCGTTGACTGAAAATTTATGATAGAGAGACAACGGAGTAGAGTTTGCTGTAGGAGGAGCCCTCAAGCACCAAGTTTCATTCAAGAACAAGAGGTGAGCTAAGAGGAAGAAGAGAGATGGTGTTCAACAAAGAGAAAATTAGAAAGAAAAC
>JABUQX010082065.1:25000-32500 GCA_015478945.1 Trachelipus rathkii
GTTATGCTTGTATATTATTCATATCTATAATATATATATCTATATATATATATATATATATATATATATATATATATATATATACTAATACTATATACTAAAGTTTGTTAAAAAATTATATTTCGCTTAAAACTTTCCTATTAATTTATTTTTGGGAAAACGAGTACTTTTTATTAAAAATAAAGCATCACATTATTTCGGAGTTTTCGAAGCAGTTCTATTTGAGCTTAATTGAAAATGAAATGTAATAAATTAGCCTGTTAATTTAAATTATAAATAGAATTTTTTAATTATTATAATGTTATTTTAGAGGCCAAAACTTGTATTTGAGATAAGGAATGTATGTATTTATAATGAAATTTTAATTTTTATTTTCGGTGAATTTAAAGTAATTGTCGAAAGCGATTTAGAAATGTGTCCTGTAAGGGTATTTCTTTTTTAACTCTCACCGTACTTTTTAGAAATTCACAATTAGGCATTATATAACATATATATAATATTAATATATATATATATATTTTATATATAACCATGCATAAGATAGGATATACATACGTCACTATGTATTTTTCTATATATTTCAATTTATTTTAACCATATATGTTTTTAAATATATAAAAATTTATTAGTTGGGGTCGTATGGACTATGCAAATACATTAAGGTTAGTCTAATTGGGGGCTGAACAAAATCTTAAGTTAGGTCCTAATGGGTTAGCAAGCATCCATTAGGTTCAGGTTCCTACTGGGTCTAAACAATATCTCGAGTTAGGTCCTACTTGGTGGCTTTAAAGTCTAGTTAGGATAAGTTTGGTTGAGTATATATCATTATATATTATAATAATATATATATATATATATATATAATATAATATATATATTATAATATATATAAAACACACCTATTTGAAATATAGATATATAATATTTAATTGATTACTTTTTCCAGTCGTTGCGAAATTTACAAATTTTACCTTACGATCACTTTTATGCGAAAGCAATTTACCTTTTAGGGTTAGTTTATATATCTATTATATATAATATGTATATATATATTATAGTATATATTATATATATATAATATAATATAGTATTATATATATATATATAATATATAATATATATATATATATATATATATCATATATATAAATAGTAAGTTAATAGGAGGAGTTGTATTGTGCCAAGGTCGGCTGCTTGTAATGAAATACTTCAGTTTTCGTGTGTATATTATCTAACAGGGTTAGAGTTACCGTAATCGGGCTAAAATTTTTGCTCGATTGAGCTAGGTGGTTACATATCATCGCCCACCCTAAAAAAGTTGATAGATTGATCGTAGAAGCCTGAAATTTGGAGATAAGGATTCCTATGCCGGAGCCGAGCCGGGCTGGAAGCCGGGCCGGAGCCGGAGTGGATCTGGATATCTGGATTTCTGAGCGGACCTGTGCTACGGCTCCTGGTTGGTGCCTAGTTATAAGATATTTGTTTATAATATACTTTAATTTGTGCTTTATATATGTTACCGAACCCGTAGATCTTGAATATGAGGGTTATAGGTTCGTAAATGGTGCTGGGAACTCCATCCCCAAAAAATAGAACTACAAGCATAAGAGAATGGGAAAAGGAGTCGAAGTGCAGATACAGAGAAGAAGGTAGTGGCGTTGACAACTGGCAACCGGTTCTGGCCGGTGCGGTGCCGATTCTTAAATATTGTTAGGTCTCTTATTGTAATCAAAATTATATGTATATTATAGATGTAGTAACTCGAATATGATGGGTTGAATAGTTGTAAAGGGTTGTCGGGGGATACACGGAGGGGTTCCATGCAAGAAAATGCACGGGCGCAAATGAAAAGATGTGGGGAGGAAGAAGGAAGAGAGAAGGAATGGAGGAAAGAGTCGAGAGAGGAGACAGAGTTGATACCGGCCACCCGGTGACTGGACCCGGTGGTCGTGTGCTGAATTATTAAGGAACTTCGTTTAGCCTCTGTACTGACATTTCTATTTCAAAATCTCGTTTTTCTTTATAAACGTCAACTAAAATATATTTTTCTTATTTTTTATAGTTCATTTTACATTTATTCTTGTTTAATTTTTTTTTGTTTTCAATTTTATTTTTTAATTTATTTTCAAATTTTTATTATTTTTTATTAATTTTTTAATTTATTTTTTGTTTTAATTTGCTTAAAACATTTTACTTTTTTCTAAAAAAATTTAGAAAAATCAGAATTAATAAAAAAATTTACGTTTTTTTACATACCCCTAAAGCAGTAAATTCAGTAAATCAGTTAAATAAACCACCTCCTCGCACCCTCCTGATCCATTCCGTAATCTATGTCTATTGATTGAAGTCATATTATTTTGTATAACATAAACAAAATTTTATTCTTTTTAGTTTAAGTAAAAACATTACTTTACATCTCTGAGCAGTAAATTCCATAAATCATAATCAAACCCACCCACCCCATCTATTATCTTGATATATTGATTTCAAGTCATATTTTGAATAATCTAGTTCAAAACCTTTATTTCATTTTTTTGTTTTATTTGATTGGAATATATTTTTGGGACATTATTTCGTTAAAATGTTATAACATTAAAAAACTTGTATTTTCACATAATCTAAAAGCAGTAAATCATTAAATCAGTAAATAAACATCTGCTGCTACCTCTTCCCTTGTCCGCTCTTCCCATGATCTATTGTATCTATGCTTCTATCACATTTCGAGTATCGTTTGAATAATCATAAATAAAATAAATTCTTCTACACTGACCAAAGCAATGATGATAACGTAATCAAAGTTTTCCCATTAATTAAAACTAACGTAGCATAACCTGAACTAAGAATATAATTAAAACAACAATCCTAATATACCTTACGTATGAATAATTTTAACATTAACCATTACAAATGTTCCACACTTTAACAGGAAAGTAACTAGCACACGTACAAAACGTAACCATCAACTTGTCAGCATAATCTCTAACATAACAATGTAATTTTACATTAACATGGTCAATATTAACAAAAATTTATCATAACCTTCTTATTATTCATACTGATCAAACGAATTATGATGCGAACGTAAAAAACTTTCACTATTAATAAAGCTTCTATACGATCACTGAACTCAAGAATATCAATATACATTGACAACCTAACACAATCTTACCCCTGAATAAACTACTAACATTACAAAGTTTTCCATAATTACAACGAGGAAAGTAACTCAACACATCGTCAAAACGGTAACCTATTTCATACTGTTTTTCAAGCATACTCTAACTATCAATGTTATTTCAACATTAACTTGGTATTTCACAAAAATTTATTCATAAAATTTAGTCTAATTATCATACAGCAGACCAATGAATAACTGTTTAACAAAGTTTTTCCATTAAAATAGTAACATTTAAAAAATTCTATTCATAACCTTACCGTAACTATCCATTAAACGCCCAGCAATTAATTGCAAACATACAAAGTTTTAACAGCATTTAAATACAAAGTTTTAATCAAATCAGCATAAAATATGTTCTTTGAATAAATATCATAGATTATGAGTGTACAGCTTACTGATTTTATAAGCAAGTAAATCAATAATTCAGTAATCAACCACCATCCCACTCCGTCACCACCCATCATGGACTATTGATCTATTGTTAAGTATATTTGGAGTATCATCTTGGATAAACATAAAAAAATAAGTTTCTTATATATGACACAATATTAGCTTAAGTAACAAAGTTTTAAAATTCAATAAGTTAACATAACATAATCTTTAATAAGAATATATTGTGCAACGACAAACCTAAACATACCTTTACGCACGAATAAACAGCCAACATTTAACAAAGATCCATACTTAACATCAGTACTAACACTGCATACAGAAAGTAACCTATTCGAACACTTTTTTCTAAAAACAACACTCAACAATACAATTGTTCATTTTAGTCTCTAACATAATAATATTTACAAAAATTAACTTCATTTCTATATTCATACAGACCAACGATTATATGCTAAGGTAACAAAGATTTCTAGCTCAATAAAGCTAACATATCCAATAACTGAAACTGAATAAGAATGATAAACGACAAAACGTATACTCAGTATTGAATATATCTGCTAACATTTACAAAGTTTCCTACTTATCAAAGGTAAAGTGCTAACAGGACATAGAAACTAATGTATCTTTACTTTTACAACATATCCAGCAATCCAGTAAGCAGTATTATATAACAAAATCCCTTAAAATGTCAAATCTATTTCCCTTATTCATTGGAACTATGATTGACTACCTTTCATCAAAGTCATCATATCAAATATAACCATCATTTGAAACTATGAATAACGTTAACATTAGCAATTTTCGGGAAATCCTATACATTAACCCAGCGAAAACTAACTAAGATGTGGGTGTAAGTTTGTCGTTGTACATATATTCTTAGTTCAGGTGATGCTATGTAAGTTTATTAAAAATTGTTCAGTACATTATATTTATAGTTCAGGTAATGCTATGTAGCTTTTTTATGACAAAACTTTGGTTAGTTACATATATCGTTATAATGTACTAATAATTAGACAAGTTATGTAAATTTTTTGTTAAATATTACCATGTTAACTTAAAATTAACATGATTGTAGAGATATGCTTGAAAAAGTGTGATAGGTTACATTTTGTAGATAATGTTAGTTACTTTATGCTGTTTAAAAAGGAACTTCTGTAATGTTAGTAGTTTCTTCTTTGCTTGTTCGGTGTGTTATGTTTGTCGTGTGCATTATTGTTTCTTTAGTTAGGTATGCTAAGTGCTTTATTAATGTAAAAACTTGTTACGTTAGCATATATTTCGCTGATCAGTATGATAATTATACAAGGATTTGATAAAATTTTTCCCTAAATATTACATGTTAAGGTAAAATTAACATATGATATGTTAAGATATATTGACAAAGTGTGAATTAGTTACGTTTTTTTGTTGCTTATTTTAGTTACCTTTATGATAGATTTTTAAGTGTGGAATTGTATATGTTAAATTTATTCGTGCTTAAGGTGTGTTAGGTTGTCGTGTACATTATATTTCTTAGTTTAGATGCCCTGCTATTGTGTTAGCTTTATTTACTTGTAAAACTTGTTACGTTATCATATATTCGTTGGGTAAGTGTATAAAGAACTTTGTTTTTTTATGTTTAATGTTTATCCCGAAATGATACGGAAATGTGATTAACAATAGAGATAATAGAAGAGGTAAAAGGTCATGCAATAAATTATAACGTAGTGGTTATGATTTACTGATTTACGTTTTAGGGTATGTAAAACTACAAATTTTTTGTTATAAACATGAAAAGAATATAAATTTTTAGTAAAAACAAAAATGATTTAAATAAATAAAACAAAATAATAAAAGTTTTTGTTGTTATGTTACAAAATATGACTAAAAGTCAAATAATAATCGATCAATAGATTCATAAGATGGGTTTTTGGAAGGATGGTTGGGTGGATTGATTTACTGATTACTGCTTTAGGTTTAAAAGTACAAAGGAGGCACCACGCTAATCAAAAAAAGAATATAAAGTTTTGTGCTGTGTTATACAAAAAATATGGATTAAATAATAGATAAGTAACATAACGGGATAGGCAGGATGGTGTGGGAGGGTGGTTTGATTTACTGATTTACTGCTTTAGAGTGTGTAAAAACGTAATTTTTTTACGTTATAAAAATGAAAATCATAATTTTTTTTTAGTAAACATGAAATTTTTAAGCCATAAAACCAAAATAAATTATAAAGTAAATAAAAATTTAATAAAAATTTGCCAAAATAAATTAAAAATTTTAAAATAAAAAACAAAAATTAAACACAAAGGAATAAACATTAAAATGAAAAATTATAAAATTAAAATAACATTAAACTTTTTATTGACGTTTAATAAGAGAAAACCAGATTTTTTGAAAATAGAAATGTCAGTCATCAACCTAAACGGATGTTTACTAACTCAGCACTGACCGGCTCCGGCACCGTCGGTATCAACTCTGTCTCCTTCTCAGACTCTTTCCTCCATCCTTCCTCCTTCTTCTTCCTTCTTCTTTCTTCCATCTTTTTCTGTTTTGCGTTCGGTGCATTTCTTCTGGGGACATCCCCTCTGGGGGAATCCCCAACACCTCTTTACGAGCATACAAACTCATCATATACAGATTCTTACGCATTCTTCATAAAATATTTGATACCATAAGAGACTAAACGAGATATTTATTAATATGGCCGCACCGACTCCAGCACAGTGCAGTTGTAATCGTACTCCTCTACTCCGATCTTATTCTCTTGACTTCCGACTCCTTTTTTCCACTTCTCTTATTGCATTTCGTCAATTTTTTACAGATACCTTTACGAACTTATAACCCTCATATTAGATCTCCGAGTTCGATGAACATACAGTATATAAAGATACAAATATTGTATTATTGTACAAATATTTACTAACTCGGCACCGCACCATAGCTACCACCAGTGCCGGCTCGAATTCGAATCCGAATCCGGATCCGACTTGATCCTCCGGAATCTTTCTGCCAAATTTCAGCTTCTACATCATTTAATTTTTTTTAGAGGCCTGCGCTGGGAGCGCACGTAATACGAACTCGTTACGACGAGTACGTCACCACTAGCCCACGGCCAAATATTATTTTAGCCGATACCGATAACTCCTTAACCTGTAGATATATCTCACACGAAAAGGTGAAAGTTTCATACATCTGAGCTCGACCTGGCCACTACGAACTCCCTATTTTATTTATATAAATATATATAATATATATATATAATTATATATTATATATATATATATTAATATATATATATATATATAATATACTATATATTATATATATACAGTCTTACATTAAAATAAGTTTTCTCTGGCATAAACAGGACAGTCGAAGTTTGTAAGATCTGGCAACCAACGGAAGGAAATCGAATCTGTCAGTCTATGTAAAATTGCGCCTATATATATAATATATAGATATATTTAGTATATTATATATATATATATATATATATATATATATATATATTATATAATATATTATATATATATAGTATATATAATATATAATATATTATATATATTTATATATATAGTATAAGTAAGGTGATTCAAAATTATGGTAAAAGTTTTTGGTAACTGATAAGAAATCAAATAATAAGGTAAAAGTTCCATAAGGTAATGATGTTATGGTGCTTAGTTTTCGTCTGGTGTCTGTATGTTTTGTTTTACTTAAATATTCTTGTAATCTACGAACCAAGTAATGTTACAATCATCTAATATTTTAAAAATTGCGAGTTAAAAGATATTTGAAGAACAATTACTCATTCCGGAATGAAAGGCGTAAATAACATTTATATTTATTGTATGATAGGTTTAATTTCTGTACAATATAAACATGCTTCTCACTAAAGTAGCACAATATATCAAAAAACTAAAATGATGTTTTGAATAATGACCTCC
>JABUQX010082065.1:37500-41843 GCA_015478945.1 Trachelipus rathkii
CTAAATTAATCATTGTTATAACTGTTATTACGATCGCTTGTGTGTGTGTGCTTTCGCTGTGTGTGTGTGTGTTGAGTAAACGTGTAAATGTTTTTAAACTATTAGAGCCTTGTGTTCGTTTGGTTTGTGCAGCGCTGATAGAATGAAGTGAAGTAAGATTGGTGTGGGCGCAGGCGGTTTTCTATTGACTTGCTAACGTTCGCGCCTGCGTGCTAATTGCACGAATCGTGGAATATCAGCCATCTCTAACTTCTCAATCTAATCATTTTTTTTATTGTCTGAGACCAGTTCAGGGATTCTTTCTCAAATAAACTGTATAGTCTTAACTATTAACTTTTTCTATAATGTTCCGTCTAAATGGTGGTGTCTGTGCCTATATTAACATAAACAATCGTGTATCACGTCTCGAGAATCTTGATCTCCAGATATCGGGGGTAGTTTGTGGCTAAAAATCTTCTCTACTTATATCATATCTTGTTTTTCTGCTACTTGCCCTAATGGAACAGAATTTGTCTAACGTTTTTTGTTTTCTATCTTACTACTCTCAATGAGACTGTTTACTTCTTCCCCTTCCAAAATGCTGAATCCTCTATTTGGGGATATTCAACGTAACACACACTGAGTGGTTGGGCTCCTCTCACACTGTACACTGAGACTCTATCAAAACAATTCAGTATTTCTCACGATCTGGAACAGTTAATTAAACCTACACATATTCCAGATGTCCCTACACTTCTTAGAATACTGGCTGACTTATGTTTCATCCATATCTTATCGTGTTTTAAAAATTACACATTTCTCTGCTAATTGTAACTCTGACCACAATCTTGTAGCTCTTATTATAACACTTTTTCTCCAGCCAGCTCACCATGCCTAAACGTCATTGTCTGCATTTAATTCGGGCTATTGGGGACATTGCGTTTGTTTTTTGCTAAACTTACTACCTTGAATGAATCTGCCTATTGACTGATGCCTCGGTCACCGCTGAAAAGGTGGGCCGTAATGCAGGGATGATGAGCAGGGTCATTCCACCCTGAGCTAAATCTTTTTTCCCAAAATCATGGTTCTATGGACCTTTTTATCTAATCCACCCTGTGATAGTTGCATTGCGTATGGAAATGGAAAAACTTCATTCTCCTATTATTCTTACTAATTTTATCAAATTCTTCTCGGCAATGTTCGGCAGGATTAACTATTCGACAGGCTTACGCACATATTCAGCACTAAAAGAAAGTGCGACAACTGCTTTGTTCTCCTACAGATAAAAATCTGGCCCTTGCCAAAAACATCTCTAACTTCTTTTTGCCTTTCCTCCCTTATTCGCTCTGACGGTTCTGGTAGCTCTTCTTCTGAAAAGGCCAATCTCTTCGGCCTCCTTTTTTCACTAATATCTTACTGGAACGATTCTGTCCTCCCCCTCCTAACTACTTCTCCTCTTAGTTTTTCTCCATGTCTTTACCTGTGATTACACATGAATGTGTGCATGGATCCTGAGTTATGCAAAGTCAGGAAGGTAGTGCCACGGATGGCATCCCCCGGTTTTGGAGGGAGTGTGGCTCTCGTGGTGCCTGTCCTCGTTCAACTCTACTCTCTATGAGTTAATTAAACTAATTGTTTTCCTAGTTCGGGAGCGCGCATATGTCCCAACCCTGATCCAAAAAAAGTAGCGCTCTGATCCTTCTAACTATCGCCCTATAGCTCATACTTTACTATCTAAAATCTTTGAAAACTCTTCTTAGCTCTCATTTCGGATCCTCTGGAGTCTCATTCCCTTTCTTTCAGATCATCAGTATGTCTTTCGTTCGTTCGAGGCTCAACTGTGAATACCTTTCCTATCCTAACTGAAATTTAATGTCTCTGCCCTAGGACATGGGAGTCCTTGCGTGGTGGCGCTGACATATCCAAGTTTTGAACGGGGTTTAGCACGCGTATTGCTTTCTAATCTCCCTTCCTTTGGGTTTCTCCTTCTCTTTGCTTACTCTTGTCTGATTTTCTCTCAGATGGTCGCTCCATATCACACTCGTTGATGGAGCGACCTTTTCTCCTTTCCTGATTAATTGTGGTGTTCTCGCAAGGTTCCGTTCTGATCTTCCAACTTTATTCCTATCTTTTCTCAACGATCTCCTCAAGCTGTACTCAACTTCTGTTCACTCTTTGCGATGACTCAGTCCCTCCATCTTCTACTCACTTCAAATCTTGCTCCTCTTTTGCTTCTAGAGTTTCCTCTCGTCTTCATCTTTCCATTACTATCCTTGTCGATACTGGATGGTTTCCGTTGGGGTTCACGCAACCTTGTAAATCAACTCTTTAAAAAACTCTAACTTCTCTACATTCCCTCTCAAAGACACCTCCCAATTTCCTATATTTCCTTTGACGTCTAACGTCTCACCTGTTAATAACATAAACATTCTTGGTCTTAGACATAAACAATAAATATGTCTGGAACTCAATATTTCAACTGGTTGCTGAAGGTGGCTCAAAAGAAACTGGGATTCTGTTCAAGGTTGCGGGAATTTTTTTCCTTGCCACTTGCTCCAGTTATAGTAAGGCCTTATTCGCCTGTATGGATACTGTTCTCTACATTTTGGGGTAGGGGCTCCGCTGCACTTTCTAATTGATAGGTTGAGTCTAAAGGCTAAGAACTAATAAAATCTCCTACTTTCAAACTCTCTTGACCCTCTATCTCTGCGACGTGACGTTGGCGCACTTATCATTTTTCTATAGTAACTAAAGCGTAGAATGCTCAGGGAGTGCACTCGGATTTCACTCGTTGCGTCGCCTCGCAATTCAGGTGCCATGCTCTCGCATGAATTTTTGCGTGAGTATTGAGAAACCCAGACTTTGTTCGTTGGTGGTCCTCTTTCTTTCCAGCTACTTCTTTCTGTTCTGTTGCCTTCTTGTTTTTCCAACTGTATTTAATCTTCCTCTCTTTAAGCCCAGTCTGCGCTCACCTGAGAGATTTGCCTTAAGCTGGGATTGGGTGGGGTTTTTCCTTGTTTTTATTTTTCTTGCCCTCTTGAAAGGGCTCGCCGTGAGTGGGTGGTTTATTGTAAACAAAAAAAAAAAAAAATATATTGTATTTTTTTTTACGTGTAAGTTTTTATTTCACATTTATACTTTTGCGTTTATTTTTATTATATTAATTTTTTTTTTTTTTTTTTTCAAAATTTATTTTTAAACTTTATTTTTTATTTTACATTTTTACTTTTGTGTTTAATTTTTTTAATTTTAATTTTGTTCTATTTTAATTTTTTTTTTCATTTAATTTTACTCATTCTTGATTTGAAGTAATACAGTCTTTATTGTTTTAATACAGTTGTTATTTTAAAATTACTTTTGTTTTATTTTTTTTTTTTTAATTTTTTTTTTAATTTTTAATTTTTTTTATTTAAATTTATTTTTCTAACTTTATTTTTTATAAGTTTGTTTTTTATTTTAATTTTTTTTTTTTTTAAATTTTTTTTTGTTTTATTTTACAATTTTAGTTTTACTTTGTTTTAAAATTTATTTATTTTAATTCTTCTTATTTTTAACTTTTTTTTCAATTTTTTTATATTTTATTCAAATTTAATTTTTTTATTGGTGTTAATTATTTTATTTTTATTTTTTTTTAATTTTAATTTTTTTTAAATTTTTTATTTATTTTTGTTTTATTTGCTTTAAACATTTGTTTTTTTACTAAAAAAATTTTATGACTCTCATGTTTAAAACGTAAAAATTTACGTTTTTTATTTATTTTATTTAAATTTATTTTTTTTATGTTTATTAATTTCTATTTAAATTTTTATTTGAATTTTTAATTTTATTATCAATTTTTTATCATTTTCGTTTATTTGCTTTAATCATCTGTTTATTTGACTACTATTTCTTTCATTTCTTCAAGGTTTAAAAGTTAAAATTTTACGTTTTAACTATACCCTATAACAGTAATTATCAGAACCATCCCCCACTTCCCCCAATCCATATCTATTGAATTATTGGATCATTGATTCAAGTCATATTTGTATAACAACACAAAAATTTTGATGTAAAATTCATGTAAAGTTTATATTCACAATTAACCTATCAAACCCTATCATAGCCCTATAACAGACACACACACACACAAACACACACACATCAAAACGAATACACCTTAGCAAGATTAAACTGCTAACATTTACAAAGTTCCATCCTTTAACAAAACAGTATGAATTAACTAACAGTTACATAAAAACGTAACTCTTATTCAGCTGTGTCAGCATATTTCTATACATATTAACTAAGAATAAATGGCACACACTTACGCTCGAATAAACGGCTAACAATTCCATCAAGTTCCTATAATATACACAGTATGTAAA
>JABUQX010082066.1:7500-15000 GCA_015478945.1 Trachelipus rathkii
TATATATATATAATTATATATATATTATATTATATATATATATATATATATAATAAATATATATTATATATGCTTTTTGCATAATATATACAATCTAATAATAGGTTGATTCGTTAAGTGGATTCTCTAAAGGGGAATTGGGTAAAATAAATGTTGGAAATACTACATTTGAATGCATTTAAAGCGACCGAAAATCTACAAACAAATAGGGGATGATTCTACGTTACATAAATATATATATTTATATTATATAATTTATAATATACTTAAGCTAAAATATAATAAAATATCATTACATTCATATGTAGTTGTACATATTATATCAAGAAGCTAATATAATATATATATATATATACCTGAATTTGAAGGCAAGGCAAGGCAATCCTTATCGTGTTTCAATAAAAACGTTTGTTAATATTATTAATAATATATATATATATATATATACTATATATATATAATATAATACTATATATAGTATAAATATATATATATATATTATACTATATATATATATATATATTATATATATATACTATATCGTCCAATGGGTAAAGGCCAGAGACTCAAGGCTACCAAAAATTTCCCAATCGGAGTTGGGGAAGTTTCCAGGAAGAAAAGGTAGAATTTAAAGGCCGATATTCCGCGTTACAACGGCGGTTGAAGTGTTCAAGTTAAAGGTAGTTGGAAAACTAGATAGGGTGGAGTTAATTATTGAATGAGCATAGCATTTAAGTCTGAGGGCAGAAAGTTGATTGGGATGGTAGTAGAATATTTTAAAAGAGGAGCCCACACGAACTCTCATCGCTTGTGCCAGACTCTACATCGAGGGCTCTCGATAAATTATAGCGCTACAGGAAAGATTCCACGTAAATGCCGAGAGCAGAGGGACCAAGAGTCAAATTGCAGAGTTTCACCAGAAGGACTTTCCTTACGCAAAGTCATACTTGTGTTAAGATAAGGTAAGAAGAATTGAAGCATTCCCCAAATTGTTTTCCTATTAAAAGCTACAGTATATTTGAAAACTTTAGGAAGGAACCGGAGGTTAAAGCTATAGAACGATATAGTTAGATGGTTTTAGAGGATCCCACTACTTTCTGCACACGTTGTCGGAAAGCGCATTTTCCCAGCCAGTAAGGGAAGGAAGGTCAAAGAGGAAGATAGAGCGAAATAACTTTTTCGCAAGGTAGGGTGCAACCTCGAGCTCAAGTTTTCAGAGCCAACAGGCAGGAAATAGAAGCCAGGATACTTACGCATTCTTAGTCGTTAATCTGGAGATATCAGATTTTTTCCTTTTTTGAGGAATTATAATGTTAGGCATAAATTAGTCGGAGGGTGGTGGAGAAAGAGAAATTGTTTTGGAATAGCGTAAGTTAGGACTTTAGTGGCAAAGCTATGACCAAGCGTTCAAGCTACAGCAGCAGGTTTAACGGCAGTCATGCATCAAAGTTACTAAGAAGAGGAAAAGAGGAAGAACAAAGGACTGAAGAAGAGTAACTTAAATATTATTTGCATATTTAAGGAAAAGCACGCTTTTAGTGTCACAAGAGAATAAATTTTTTTTGTGTGATTCCGTGATAAATATAAATTTGTATAAGATTTGCTGGGCTGGAAGAACGACGGGACAATTCCTGGGCAGTGTCCTGTGGGGAATTAGCAAGACGTTAAAACAGATGTGTTAGGTTTTAGTTTGAAGGAAAAGAGTATAGATTGAACATCTGCCATTTCCAGAGAGAATCGTCTCAGTTATAGGCATTCTCATATTCAAAAAGGACTCTCCCGTGAAGCAAATAATCATTTAAGGGAATAGGAGTTCGAACCGCAGGTCCAATCTTGTTTGCGGCCCGAAAATGCAAAAAACTTGTCCTCGTGCGGTAAGTCTGGGGTCGTTCTTGCGGAAGACTTAAGAAACAGAATAGGAATACAGAGATTAAAAAGTATGCGGAGGCAGCGCAATGTGACAGAGGTTTAATCTGTGTTAAGGAGAAGAATAAGAAGGGTTATGAAAAGGTCAACGAAGGTTGGGTTCATCCCCAACAGATCAGGGATATGAGTAGGGAGATGCTTCCCCAGCCCCTTGGATTCAAGGGGTTTTTTTCCATTTTGGATGGAGAAATTGAAAGGCAATTCACCCAGCTGTGTCTTGAGAGCCTTAGGGAAAGCTATTGGCAGGTGCTGAACACAACATTGAAATCTCCTAAAATGAGAATTTCCACAGAAAGATAAGAAGAAATAATGGTCTTTTTCTATCTTCAGAATTTTAGATAGTCAAAGAATTTAAGGATAGACAGTAGAGTTAGAAATAATAAAGAAGAACATAGGAATTTAGTCGTAGATTGCAAGAGAGAGAGAGAGAGGAGAGAGAGAGAGACGAGAGAGAGAGAGAGAGAGAGAGGAAGAGAGAAGAGAGAGAGAGAGAGAGAGAGAGACTCCAAAAAGTAGAAAGACGAGAGCAAAGAAAACGCTCGTTGTGTTGGCCACATTGTACAGTAAACCCCGCCGTTGACTGAAAATTTATGATTGAGAGACAAACGAGTAGAGTTGGCTGTTAGGAGGAGACCCTCAAGCACCAAGTTTCGGTCAGAGCAAGAGGTGAGCTAAGAGGAAGAAGAAGAGGATGGTGTTCAACAAGAGAGAAAATAGATAAAGAAACGCGAACTGTGCACATATTAAATGAAAAAGGACGTACACCCAGGGCAAGCAATGGAAAATCGTGGTAGCATCCCATCCTCATGTTGAAGGTCGCCAGCAACCCAAAGTGGTGATTGGGAAAGGGGTGGAGGGGAAACATTGTTTGGATGCCGCCCCTTCAAGCATTCCGGGACACATTTACAGTTTCGCAATTTTTTTTTTTTTTTTCAAAGGTAAAATTTTCGAGTATGTGCTTGTAATTCTATGGGGACGTGAAAAAGTGGGGAGGATGGTGGGAATCAGAGCGTTCCAGTGTAGTCGAGAGTAAGCTGAAATAATAATATATAATATATATATATATATATTATATATATATATATATATAATATCATATATATATATATATATATATATATATATATATATATATATATATATATATATATATATATATAAAATATAATATGGAATTTATAAAGAAGTTGAATCGTTAATACTTTAACTAGTGGTTAGAAATAGGTTAGTTTAAGTAGGTCAGGTCAGGTTTATGTTTTTAACCCTATATTTGATTTTTTCTTAATTAACTTTGAGAGACACGATAATTTTTTTTGCTAAATAAACAGTTTCTCAGTTGGTTGGTTGTTAGTGTGATTGCTTTAAATCAGTGATTCCCAAAGTGGTCTATATCGACCCCCAGGGGTCTACAACAACCTGCAAAGGTCCATAAAAGTTTTTAAAAAATTTGGGGTCCTGAGATGTAATTGGGGTCAACGATAGTGGATCTCATTTAAACATTATATATATTTAATTAAATTAGTATATTTTCCATAAAATCTGTAAGTTAGTACCGCTTTCGCTTGTGGTAGCAATACACCTTGAACTTGTAAAAACTCTGCACAATAATGAATATACCAGTATCATCAATGCTACACACATACGCGCAGTAAAGAAAATTCTTGTCCATTCTGGCTGCAGAGCTTTCCACGAAGACAGCGCAGTAGAAATCGTAACTTGCCATGCTTGTTCAATTTGTCAAGTCATTAAATACGAATGTGAGAGACAGATACGTTCATTTGTTTCCCTGAATCTTGAAAAGGAAAGTGCTAAGAAAATATTTTTCAAAAATTAACCTGGTAGTTAGGCAATACAAATTAAAGTATCAAAGTTAAAAGTGAAAATCAATGTCATTTTTGTTTGAGAGTTGCCGGAAGAAAGTAAGTACGTTATTTTTTTTTTTTTTTATAAAATTTTAGTTTTGTACTCGTAGTTAGCAAAAATAGATAAAATTACGCTGATCATGATTCGAGTTTTTTTTAGTTGCCATGACTTGAGTTTTTTTGATGTTGCCATAAAGCAAGGGTTTAATTATAATAGGAAATCGTGAACGTGAAGCAAGTGTAGGGGACAGAGGGGATATTTTGCATTAGCATGTTATAGATTTGCTATATTATATTATATATATATTATATAATATTTATATATATCTATATATATATATAATATATATATATATAATATATATATATATATATATTATGATATATATTATATTATATATATAATATATATATAGGCCCTGTTATATGTTTAAAGACTCCGTCAGTTTTGATTTTTTTTTTGATTTTTTTAACCATATTGCTTAGTATATGATACTATAATGTGAATTTCAGTGTGATTTAATGATTCAAAAAGTTCGAAAAATATTTTAAATAATTTTTAAAAATCACATTTATATCAATAAAATTTAAAAAAAAATGAAATATCTCAAAAAGTACGACACTTACAGAAAAACCATATTACAATATATATGAAATCAGCGTATAAAGTTTATTACAAAATGTAAAAAACAAAACAAAAAAAAATAATTTTTTTTTTTCAATAACTAAATATCTCGAAAAGTACGACACTTACAGAAAAACCAATTACATATTTGGAACCAGCGTGTAAAGCTTATTACAAAAATGTAAAAATAAAAAAAAAATAAAAAAAAATTTAAGGGGCTCGAGCCGACGGGGGACAGAGGGGGACGTTTCCATACCCCGTTAGGGGAGGGGCAGAGGAACCCCGCGACAAATACCCAAATACCAAAGAGCGGGGGTTCCGGAGACCCTCCGCGGAGGGGGGAAATAGTCCTACCTGTCGTTCCCCCGGAAGGCCGAGAGACCCCTGACTCCCGGCCATCTTTGCGGTTTCCCCTTGGGTATTCCTTTGTTAAAAAAAAAAAAATTTAAAACTGCAACGGTCGTACAACGTAACTGGTCCTATATATTTTGGAATCACCGTCACCCCCTAAATTGACTGTTAGGATCTATATATAGAAATATATAAAAAAAAACAAAAAAAAAATCAAAACTCACGGAGTCTTAAACATAACAGGTCTATATATATATATATATATATTATAGTATTATATATATATATATATATATATATATATATATAATATCTATATATATTATTATATATATATTATATATATATATAATATTTATATATATATACAAGTTTTTAGCAAAAAATCAATTTCAGGTAAGGAGGGGGTCTACCCAAAACCGAAAAACATGGCAAGTGGTCTAACGAGAACAAAAAAGTTTGGGGCGACGTCTGATATAAATATATATATATTTATATATATATATAATATATATATATATATATATATATAATATATATAGTATTATATATATATATATATATATATATATATGTATATAATTATATATATAAATATATATTATATATATTATATATATATCACAATGCAACATCGAATATTTATATTTAGGTTTTTAGGTTTAAAAATAAGTATAAAGATACGTTTATGTTTAAAATGTAAATTTTGTTTTTTATTTATTATTAATATTTTATTATTATTGTTATTATTATTATTATTATTATTATTATTAATTATTATTATTATTATTAATTATTATTATTTTTATAATTAACAATAATAATAATAATAAAATAATAATAATAATAATAATAATAATAATAATAATAATAATATAATTATAATAATAATATAATAAATAAGTTGGTCAGTTCCGCTTTTAGATCCGTCCCCCCCATCGACCTTGGCCCTGTGCCTATTCACTTGTTGAACCTAAAACTAACTATGTTTATTCGCTCCGGCATTCTGAATATATTATAAATACACCGCTTATATAATATTATTTATAGTATATATACTATATATATATATATATATATATATATTATATATATATATTATATATATATATATATATATATATATATATATATATATATATATATATATTTATATCAGACAAATAAGACAAACAAATTATGCAGTCTCTAAAATTTCCCTTAATTCATTTTTTGGGTAGACCCCCTGCTTACCTGATTTTGATTTTTTGCTAAAACTTATATATATTTATATATATATATATATATATATATACACACTAGAAAAATATAAATATATATATATATATTATAAAATAAATTTATAAATATATATATTATATAATACATTTCTATATATATAGGAACCTGTTATGTTTAAGACTCCGTGAGTTTTTGATTTTTTTTTGTTTTTTTTTTATATATCTTCTGTAGAATATGATCCTAACAGTCAATTTAGGGTGAAAAACAGGATTCAAAAATATATAGGACCAGTTTTACGTTTTACGACATCCGTCAGTTTTAAAATTTTTTTTTTTTTTTAACTAAAGGATACCCAAGGGAACCGCAAAGATGGCAGTAGTCGGTCTGTCGGCCTTCCGGGGAACGACAGGGAGGACTAATTTCCCCCTCCGGGGAGGGGTCTCCGGAACCCCCCGCCCTTTGGTATTTGGGTGTCCCGGGGTTCTTCTGCCCCTCCCCTACGGGGTCTGGAACGTCCCCCCTCTTCCCCCGTCCGAATCAATTGCTTTCCACTTCTATGAATAATTTTTTTATTTTACATTTTTTGTAACAGTTTTTGTTACATGGGTGCGATATATTTAAATGGTTTTCTGTAAGTGTCGTACTTTTCGAAGATATTTTATTTATGAAAAAAAAAAATTTATTTTTTTTGTTTTTTGTTTTTAGACATTTTTTTGTAATAAGCTTTATAGCTGATTCTTTCAAATATGTAATTGGTTTTAAAGTAATTTTCGAAATTTTTTGAGATATTTCTTTGATTTTAAAAATTCTTGACATAAATGTGATTTTTAATATTATTTAAAATATTTCGAACTTTTGAATTCAGTAAATCACCATGAATTCATTAATTAAGTATCACTATACTAGCTATGTTAAAAAAAATCAAAAAAAAAATCAACTGAAGAGTCTTAAAACATGACAGGGACTAATATAATATATATTTATATTATATATAATATATAAATATATATGTGTATTATAGACTATTTTTTTTATATATATATATAGTATATATCTATATATATATATTATATATATATACTATAGTAATCTATATATTATATAGCAAAGTTTATAAACATCGCTAATGCGAAATCTCCGCTCTGTCCCCCTCACTTGCTTCAACGTTCACGATTTCCTAATTATAATTAAAACCCTGCTTATGGCAACATCAAAAAACTCAAGTCATGGCAACATTAGAAAAACTCAAATCATGATCACGTAAAATTTATCTATTTTTGCTACTACCGAGTACAAAACTAAAAATTTTATAAAAAAAAAATAACGTACTTACTTTTCTCCGGCACTCTCAAACAAAATGACATTGATTCACTTTAACTTTGATTCACTTTAATTTGTAATGTGCTACTATTATTTTTATTATTTTTGAAATATTTCTTAGCACTTTTCTTTTCAAGACTCAGGAAACAAATGAACGTATCTGTCTCTCACATTCGTATTTAATGACTGACAAAT